>SJYC01136863.1:0-109572 GCA_006408675.1 Madoqua kirkii
CTCATGTGTTCTATTACAATTTCTCACTCTTTGCTAATATAATAATTTCAAATTACCCAAATAGATTTTTTCCATTACTCTGTGTGTCTCAGTCTGTTCAAGCTGCTAATACCATAGACTGAGTGGCTTATAAACAACAGAAATTTATTTCTCATAGTTCTGAAGCCTGGGAATTCCAAGATCAAGGTGCCAATGTGGTTGTGTCTTAGTGGGACTCTTGCTTATTCATAGCTGGCCATCTTCTTGCTGTGTCCTCACGTGGTAGAAAGGGTGACATTAGAGCCTTTTTGTTAAGGGTACTAATCCCATTCATGAGAGTGCCACCATCATGACCTAATCACTTCTTAGAGGCCCCCACCTCCTAATACTATCATCTTTTGGGGTTAGGATTTCAAATATGAATTTTAGGGGAACACAAATACTCAGACCATAACATCATGTCCACTAGAATCAAAGGTTGTACATTTAAGAAGTTCACCCTCCCCCACAAAGTTACTGCAATTCAATGTGTTTCAATGTGTTTTGGTAGCTAGCACCTCAGGGTGGGGAGGCAAGCAGCAATTTCAAATCTAATGTGAAAGCATCATGATTTCTGATCTAGAATTTTAATGATTCTAGAAGTTGCATAGATATATATTATGTCTCATTGGTGTGACTGGAGCATTATTCCGTTAGTCCTAGTGAATATTTAATTCATACTATTGAAGTGGGAAAAACATGCCAATAGGAGGCATTTAAATTGTGATGCAGAGAAATATTTATTATTTAGAACAATATTTCAGTTTAAAGACTCAAACCCGCAAATTTAAGATGACTAACTTTTACCAAGCCACCTGTTATTGCCTAGGCTTAAAGCATGGTATTAAACACATATGTTACAACAAAGCAATTGTTGTAACAATTGCTTTGGTCAATTGTGTGGTCAATTTTTAATTTTGTTTTCATTCTACTCTTTGGCCTGTGGAATTTTTGTGTGTGTGTGATTCAACTGTTTTATTATCTCTTGATTTCTTTTCATCTCATTCTTTTATAATTACAACCACTCCATTTACAGTTTTTGACTTAGTATAAAATAATGGTGGGTTTCTTTACATATGAGCTTTATTCTCTCAGTCCTCCAATGGTTTCTCCAGGCAAAAGTACTATGAAAAGGTAACATAATGGTTCTCACTTCATACATGTTGCCTTCAGCCTCTGCCCGACCTGTCATTCACACTGACTCCTACATGAAGCAGGTCTAGTGACAGCCAAAGCGAGCAGCTCTAACGCTGAAACTGCTGGTAACGCTTGTCCACTGACGTCACAGTGAGGGAAGGACAGCTGTCCCCTGACTCTCTCATGCGAGGGATGAGAGGTTAAGGCAGATCTTAGCAAGCAGTGCCTATATATTTTCATAAGTCTTGTGAATTCACAAAGGAATATTCTTTACATAAGTTTGAATTTGTGACAGAAGTAAAAAACAGTTTTTACCATTAAAAAAATTATGAAAATGTTCCAACATTTATCAAAGTTGAGTTTTACAAGGGACATAGGTACAGAAACCACTCAGACAATCAATAACATTTTCCTTAAGTTTTCTTTAAAAAATTTTTTTATTAGTTCTGTCATTCATAATAAATTAATAGGATTTAATTTTTTCTAGCTTTATGAATAGATACTGAGGACCACAAAGACATCTTTTAAATTTTAGCCATTCTAGTAGGAATGTAATATCTCATGTTGCTTTCTTTTTTTTTTTTTTTTAGTTAATGAAAGTTAGCACATTTTTATTTTAACATACTTTTGATGAAAGAAAAAGTGTGTTTTTTTTGATTCACGAAGAATCAAAATGTACAACCAGAATGGTATCTTGATCAAGGTGACTGATTGGTTGATTAATTTTTAATTAAAATATAGTTAATTTATAATCTTATGTTAGTTTCAGGTATATACCAAAGTGAATATGCACATATATATGTTATATATATTTTTTCTTTTTTCAATTCTTTTTCATTATAGTTTATCAGAAAGCTTTTAGTCCATGTCAATTTCTCTTCCCAGAACTGTCCCACATGGCTTTTCTCTTTAGAGAAATGATAACTAATACCTATCAGGAAAGAAGAACAACCCAAGGGAGATGGCCTGTGAGTTGATCATTGCTGATGCTGGATGATGGGTCCACGGAGTTTTACTGTTCTCTCCACTTTGGCAAGTGCTTGAAATTTTCCATAATAAACAGCTGAACATTAAAAACACACTGAAATCGCCAGGGGAAGAAGAAAAGATTTAGAATGCAGGGTTCCTCACCTCCCATGGCACAAGGCTCATTCCCTAAAAAGACGACTCAGCCTTTAGTTACAACAGACCATCCTTGAAGAGCTCCACAAACAGCCAAACCAACGTGGGAACACGGAGAAGGCTGTTGGGGAAACTTAATTGCCATTTTAATGTGTTTTCACTGCATAGAAATGCTATTTAATGTAGTGTTTTAGTTTCCATGTGCCATTTTGGGAAATCGCAGAGCTCCCAAAGAGGAAGCCAGGTTGTAGCTAAAGGAATCTTGGCCCATCTGACAACAATGAAATATTCCCCTTGACAGGAGGCCTTGGCCTCGGGCCTGTTTCTCCCCATGCACCCCCTGCACCATCCCTCATCCCCAGCACGCGCACACACACACACACACACACACACACGGAGCCAAGTCCACGCCTGGCTGTCAGAAGGGAGGGAAACCAACGCCCAGGGCAGCACCGGGAGCACAGCTCAGGATAAATGGGGCAAAGTCGAACAGGATAAGTGGGCCACTTCCCAGGTGGTGGAGCTGAGAGCCTGGAAAATATTCCCAGCCTCAAAATATTTCTCACTCCCCATCTATGAAGGGCCCCCAGAACAAGGAAGCAGAGAGCTGAAATCGAAGCTGCCTCTGAACGTCTGTTTAATGACCCAGGCAGATATTTTCTGACGAGGCAGCTCCCTGAAAGGTGGAGCCTGCGGGTCTTTCATGAGGTCCAGGCAGCCAGGCTGACCTCGGTGCCCCAAGCCAGGGGCTGTCCACACAGGTGATGAGGTGAGAGCTGGAAAGACCACCCGCTAAGCTATCTCTCACTGTCACATCTCTTAACAGCTGGGCAAGGAAGGGTGACCTCAGTGATGCCAGGAGAATGGACCCCAAATGAGCTGGACATAATACAGTCAGTGCGAGGGAACGAACTCTACTGCAGGTAAAAAAAATCATTTAAGTTAAAAATTTTCAACTATATCTCAATACAAATACATTTAAGGACTTCCTTGGCGGTTCAGTGATTATGCCTCCACCTTCCAGTGCATGGGGGTGTGGGTTCACTCTCTGGTCAGGGAACTAAGATCCCACATGCTGCAAGGTGTGGCCAAAAATAATCAGTTCAGTTCAGTCACTCAGTCGTGTCCGACTCTTTGTGACCCCATGGACTGCAGCACGCCAGGCTTCCCTGTCCATCACCAACTCCCGGAGCTTGCTCAAACTCATGCCCATCGAATTGGTGATGCCATCCAACCATCTCGTCCTCTGTCTTCCCCTTCTCCTCCTGCCTTTAATCCTTCCCAGGATCAGGGGCTTTTCAAATGAGTCAGTTCTTTGCATCATGTGGCCAAAGTATTGGAGTTTCAGCTTTAGCATCAGTCTTTCCAATGAACATTCAGGACTGATTTCCTTTAAGATGGACTGGTTGGATCTCTTTGCAGTCCAAATATTGTTTAAAAAAATCACGTTAAAAATACATTAAAAAAAAGAAAGCATGTGGACTTCCCCAGTGGCCCAGTGGTTAAGACTCCTTTCCTTCCACGGCAGGGGGCATGGGTTCGATCCCTGGTCAGGATCCCGTGTACCACGTGGTGCAGACAGTAAATAAATAAGTAAATAAAATTACTATCTTAAAAAAAAAGAAAGAAATAATTCCTTTCTATATAGGGAGATGGGACCCAGGTTCTCGGAGGGAGTACAGTGGCATGTGCCAGTGACTATCAGAAACATCTAGCAGAAACAGCACACTGGGATGTCCGATAAGAGAAGGGAACCCTGCCTACTCCAAGCAATAGAGTCAGAGAAGGCTGCTGGGGGCAGGCACGGCTGCCACACGTGTAGGCACAGGTTGTGCACTGCCCAAATTTAGGGGGCACCACCAAGATTTTATTTTCTTCAGCTTCAAAATCATCGTGGATTTTGATTCAGCCATGAAATTAGATGCTTAAACAAGATGCTTGTTTCTTTGAAGGAAAGCCATGACAAACCTAGACAGTGTGTTAAAAAGCAAAAACATCACTTTGCCCACAAAGATCTGTCTAGTCAAAGCTATGTTTTTTCCAGTCGTCAAGCATGGATGCGAGAGTTGGACCATAAAGAAGGCCGAGTGCCGAAGAATTGATGCTTTTGAATTGTGGTGCTGGAGAAGACTCTTGAGAGTCCCCTGGACCACAAAGAGACCAAATCAGTTATTCCTAAAGGGAATCAACCCTGAATATTCATTGGAAAGATTGCTGCTGAAGCTGAAGCTCTGATACTTTGGCCACCTGATGGGAAGAGCCAACTCACTGGAAAAGACCCTGATGCTGGGAAAGGTTGAAGGCAAAAGAAGAGTGTGGCAGAGGATGAGATGGTTAGATAGCATCACTGACTCAATGGACATGAATCTGAACAAACTCTGGGAGATAGAGAAGGACAGGGAAGCCTGGTGCACTGCAGTCTGTGGGGTCAAAAAGAACTGGACACAACTTAGGGACTGAACAGCCACAGATGTGTAATTTAATTATGACGGTTATCCAGCAGATGGCAGCAAAATGTCTCATGCCTTTTACTAATCTGCACAAAGTGTGTTTGAGTCAACAAAGGTGCTAGTGGCATATCATGGGGTTGGAGTTTAATGACTTGATGAGGATCAGGGGGGTTGGAGAAGGCTAACAGGAATCAGGGCTGAAGGGATGAAGTCACAAGCAGACACACTAGGTCCCAAAAGGAGGTCAGATCTGGTCGCATCCCTGCTAATTAATGCTCTTCAAGGCTTCCCATTGCTTCTGGAATAAAACCCAAACATCTTACCAAGGCCACCAAGAGTCTGCGTGCAGCATCTTACTCCCACCCTCTCCAGACTTCATCATGACCCTCACCCCTCAGGAGCTCCAGCCCTCTGGTTTGCTATCTGAGCCTTGCAAACTCCAAGCCTGTTCCTGCTTCCCCAGGTTGCCTGCGGATGCTCTTCCCCAAGAACTCTGCTCAGTTGTCCAGTCTCCTCCTTCAGATCTCAGAGAGGGAATGCACCATCCTTTCTAAAGCCATAGACCCTCCCACCTGGGAAGAAGATGCAGTAAATGGGACGAACATGAGGGGAGACTTCACGGCAGTCGTCCGGGATCTTGGAAGAAAGAGGTGCAATCTATGGGAAAGAAGCTAAGATAACTTGGATGGAAAGAGGACTGCGGGCAGCAGAGGGGAGTACCACGGTAAGGCGATCCTGTCGGAACCCGCCCACAGCCCAGAGCACTGCCCCCACCCCACCTCTGAGGTCTTCAGCATTCTTTGAACGAAATGTTGGATGAACAAAATAAACAGCTTTCAAATTCCTCTTGTACTTGACATCAACGACATCATAGAGTTTCTTCAGAAAGTCTGAGTCCAGGTGATTGTATTCACTGGTCAGTGTGTGAAAATACACTAATACATATTCCTTCACAGCAATGTGATCCATTACATGGATAAAATATAAGAGAGCCTTGTCCATATCTATTAATGTTACAGGAATGTTTCTTCCAACTACCACCATCACCGTGCGACCACAGTTATCCACACCTGTTTGGTATAAGGCTTTTAGAGAAGCAATATCAGATAGATCCTCAGATCTTGCTTGACACAACCAGCGATTATAATTTCTCTGATGCTGCTTCGGTAGAGCTGCCTCTGATAACTGCCCTTGAAGGATCAGTCTTCTTTGCTTGTCAATATCTCTTTCCATTCGGGCAAAAGCATGAGAGCCAATGAAAGAGAGATCAACTCCCAAGCCTTTGTCCTCTTCTTCCTGGTTATCCTCTGGGGCACCAGGTTTTTCACTTATTCTAATCTGCCGTTCAGGTACCACAGGCTCCCCTTCTGCGTTGCCAATATCTGCAGGTAGGTATGGCAATGAACGGCTCTCCTCCTTCAGTGACCTTGGGAAGTACAGAGGTAGCAGCTTTTGGTAAGTAGCCTCTTCTAGTTCAGAGACAGCAAATACTACTTTTTCAAGAGTCTCTCCATGAATTTCGAGGAATCTCCTTACAGTGCGAAGAGCTATGTGTGTTGCATCCTCTGAAGGTAACCCCATTTTGCAGAGTTGATGACACAGAATCCAACAGAAGACGTGGATTGCTCTTTTGCCAGCTGGAGTACGTTTCTGTAGCAGCTGTACAGGGAACTCTCAGCGGCAGTGCGATAGCGGCTCTTGTATTTAGGTCCCACCATATGAATGATGAACCGGGCAGCTAGATTAAATCCTTTGGTTAATTTTGCTTCACCGGTACGGCAACCTCTAAGTTTCTGGGGGTCCTCCTTCAAATCAGGCCCTGCAAGCATGAAGATACTTTCTGACACAGGATTCTTATCTGTAAGACTTTCATTGCTGGTATTCACAATAGCTGTACAGTTCAGTAATGCCACATCTCCTTTCCAAAGAACCACTTTTCCATTGATATCTTTATTATAAAGAAAAGGTGATCTAATAGTCTCTTCCTGGTATGTTTCAGCTGCAATCTCAGAGGCATTTAACTGGTCTTCACAAGAGCTGCCTCAGCTTGGCAGTGTATTCACATCCACAAACTGGGAAGGTGCACCCAAGGGATCCATAGAATGGAAACTTCAGCTTGGCTTTTCCCAAATTTCTCAGCAATTCAGTATTCACTGGGGACTTTAGCTTGAGATCCAGATTGAAGACCAGCTGACAATAAAACCCATACCATTTCCATTACATCATATCATATTGCCTCTCTTCTTTTCCTGATGCTAGATTTCCGGTGGTTCTATCCGGGTGGCAGGCGTGACTGGCTAAGTTCCTCCTGGAGAGTGGCCGAGCTGCATTGCTGGACAGCCCTTTCCAGGCGTTAGGCAGGTAAGATGAGCCAAAGTCCCAACTGGCCTGTGGAATTTAAGACTGTTTATTCAGAAGATGATGAGAAAACCCTGCCTTTGGAGTACTCCATAAAAATTTACAGAGACAATGCTGTTTTCTTTAGTCAAAACAATGCATTTCATTGACTTTAATGGCTGTGTGCAGTTGTAACTGATTTGTACTTTGAAGCACTTTGCTATTTGTTATCAGTTTTTGACTTAAGAGATGCTGGTTGAAATACAAATAGATTGACTGATGTTAGAAACAGGCATTTTCAGTTTAACTTCAGGAATCTGAGCAAAGTGTTAATGTTTGCAGAATAAGAAGGTATAATGTTACATAATCAAGTATTCACAGAAACATGGCGTCCTTGGTGGCTCAATGAAGATCCGCCTGCAGTGCAAGAGACCTAGGTTCGATCCTGAGGGTGGGGAAAATCCTCTGGAGAAGGAAATGGCAACACACTTAAGTATTCTTGCCATGGACAGAGGAGCCTGGCGGGCTACAATCCATGGTGTCGCAAAGATCAGACATGACTGACTGACTAAGCACACACACACCACACAGAAACATACTTGGATTTATTGGGTATGATCCAGAATAAGAACAGTGTGAATTTAAAAAATTGAGACAGGCAATGTGGCAATGAAATTTATAAGTAAGTGATGGAGGGAACATCCAGAAGAATTTTGTGTAATCTCTGATGGCCAGTAGATATAAGACTTTCTCTTGGTTCAGATGGAAAAGGTGAGATGACTCGAATGACGTATTTTAGAATGCCGACAGCTGGTCTACAGAAGCCCACTGCCTGCCAAGAGAAGATCAAAATGTCACTTATGCTTACTCTTGGTTCAGCAAGCATTTCTTGCGTCCCTTCAACGTGTTAGGCACAGGTGATGGAGACAGAAAGATAAATAAGACCCTGCTGCTGCTAAGTCGCTTCTCTCTTGTCTTGTCCAACTCTGTGTGATCCCATAGATGGCAGCCCACCAGGCTCCACCGTCCCTGAGATTCTCCAGGCAAGAACACTGGAGTGGGTTGCCATTTCTTTCTCCAATGCACGAAAGTGAAAAGTGAAAATGAAGTCGTTCAGTTGTGTCCGACTCTTAGCGACCCATGGACTGCAGCCCACCAGGCTCCTCCATCCATGAGATCCTCCAGGCAAAAGTACTGGAGTGGGGTGCCATTGCCTTTTCCGAAATAAGACACTATCCTCCATCTAGAATCAGGCTATATGGAAATAACGAAAGTAGTAGTAGGCAAAATAATAATCATCACGTATTAAACACCTAAAATATGTCCACTGCTTAAATACAGTTACTCCTAACAAACACTCTGATTCTACAAAGTATCATTTGTTGCCATTTGACAAAAAGAAAGACAGAAAGAAAGAAATAAATAAAGAAAGAAATAGCCCTGAAGTGATTAATGAACTGACCCAAGTCACAGAGAGCAAATAGAGAATTTGGTTTGGACCTTGTTCAGATCCCAAGGTCTAAGATCACCATTTTGAAAATACATGGGTCAGATCATGTAGGTCATTTAGGACATTTCAAGTAATTTATATTTCATTCTGAAGGCTATTGATGCTACGGATTTTAAACAGCCTGTGGCATGCCAGGATGTAAGCTTTATTTTTTAATTTATATTTTAAAATCAATTTTAAAATCTTCCTCTACTTTCAGCAAGCCAGGGCTCTCTGATTGCAGTGCCTGGGCTTTTCATTGCAGTGGCTTCTCTTGATTCAGAGCACAGGCTCTAGGGAGTATGCACTCAGTAGTTGCAGTGGATGGGCTTAGTTACCTTGTAGCATGTGAGATCTTCCCAGACCAGGGTTGGAACACATGACCACTGCATCGGCAGGAGGATTCTTAAAACCATTGGACACCGAGGAAGTCCAGGGTGTGGGCTTTAGAGAGAAATGTCAGACAGGGATGGAGAATGGAGATGCAACCTCAAGAAGGTAACACTGGATTAGCAGGTAAAACTGATGAGCCCTGAGGACAGAGCCTTGAAAATGAAAGTGAAGTGAAAGTGTTAGTCGCTCAGTCATGTCAGACTCTTTGTGACCCCATGGACTGTAGCCCTCCAGGCTCCCTCTGTCCATGGGATTCTCCAGGTGAGAGTACTGGAGTAGGTAGCCATTCTGTTCTCCAGAGATCTTCCCGACCGATGGATCGAACCCAGGGCTCCCACGTTGCAGGCAGATTCTTTATCCTCTGAGCCACTAAGGAAGCTGCTCAGGGAAAGGATAGACCCTTTGAAGACCTCAGATATCTGAGTGGGAGAAACAGGAGATGACTTTTTAATCTCGATCCATTCTTCATGTTGAAGAAAAATTAAATAATATTTATCTTTCTCTGACTTGTTTCACTTTGTATAGTGCCAGGTTCATCCATTTACTAAGGCAGATTTTCCTTCATTTTTGTGGTTGAGTGATATTCCATCGTGTATATGTACCACATCATCTTTATTCATTCATCTGTTGATAGACACTTAGAGTTGCTTCTATACTTTGGCACTTATAAATAATGCTGCTATGAACATTGAGGTGTATATCTCTCTTAAAATTAGTGTGTTTTTGTATATATACCTAGGAGTAGAAATGCTGAGTCATGATAGTTCTATTTTTAGTTTTCTGAGGCATTGCCATACTGTTTTCTACAGTGGCTGCACCAACTTACATTCCCACCAAGATTCCGTTTTCTGCACATTCTTGCCAACATTGTTGTTTGTGTTCCTTTTGACAATAGTCATTCTGACAGGTGTGAGGTGATAACTCATTGTGGTTTTGATTTTCATTTTCATGATGGTTATCTATAACATGATAGAGCTATCATGTTATAGAAACTGGTTGAGGAAAGAGATTGAAAAAATTGTTCATAGTGTCAAATGTCACAGAAAAATCAAGTGTGATAGGGTAGATAATTATCCAGTGGATATAGCAATTTGGAAACTGTACGAATAGCAATTTGATCTCATCAAGAACAGTTGTTGGAATTCCCTGGTGGTCCAGTGGTTAGAACTCTGAGTTTCCACTGCAGGGGAAGTTGGTTTGATCCCTGGTTAGGGAATTAAGATCCCACTTGCCTCATGTTACCACCCTCCTCCCTCCAAAAAAAAAAAAAAAAAAAAAGCAGTTGTTGTAGAATGGTGGAGAAAGAAACCACATTACAATGAGTGAAGAACTGAGTCAGAAGCAAAGACTACTGTTTAGAAGTGATTGTGAAAGACAAGGGGCCCTAAAGAGATTTCTCAAGAGATGCACTGGCTGGAGAGAGGGCTTGTTTCTTCCCAAGGAAGAGGCTTGAATCACATGCAGCAGGTAAAATCCAGGACAGAGGAAGAGGTTCAAGGGCAGGGGAAACCAGAGCTGACTGGCTGTGGAAGATGTTGGGATGCTAGACTAGCTTTTGGCAGGAGGTGGGACATCTCATTCTCTGTGACAGAAAGGATGTAGGTGTGAAGATATACCATGTAGGAAAATAGGACGTTAAGAAAGTTTTTCCTAAATGATTTCTGTTTTTTTTTTATGTTGAGAAAAGGATAAAACAATCAATGGCAAATGAGAAGATAGGGTTTGAAAAAGGAGTAAATGTAAATGGTAAAAAAAAATGTGGAAATGGGAAAAGGAGCAGAATGCTGCTGCTGCTGCTGCTGCTGCTGCTGCTGCTGCTAAGTCGCTTCAACTGTGTCTGACTCTGTGTGACCCCATAGATGGCAGGCAGCCCACCAGGCTCCCCTGTCCCTGGGATTCTCCGGGCAAGAACACTGGAATGAGTTGCCATTTCCTTCTCCAATGCATGCATGCATGCTAAGTCGCTTCAGTCGTGTCTGACTCTGTGCAACCCCATGGACAGCAGCCCACCACGTTCCTCCATCCATGGAATTTTCTAGGCGAGAGTACTGGCGTGAGGTGCCATTTCCTTTTCCAAGGAGCAGACTAGGGATATGTATGGAAAGGACTGCTGCTTGTCCTCAAAGGTTTGATCAGAGCTCTGAAACCATGTTTCCTCCTGATGCCAGATTTCATGGCCCTGGGATTGTCTTCATGGTATTTAGATATAGAAATGGAGTAGATCAATGGCTAGGTTGATCCAAAGATTTTTAGTCTTTATGGGTCAGAAGAGAGAGTGACAAAGTCAAGAGCCAGTAGATGTTTAGCAAGAGAATGTGTGAATATTTGAATAGAGTCTGAGACTCAGGCTAGATATGAAGGATTGGGAGGAAGAAGAGATAGGTTCTTTGAGATATATGACAGATACTGATAAAAGTAGGACAGTGCGGAATCTGTAAAGAGAAAAATTTGTGATTGGGATATGATGCTTTAGATATAAAAGATGGAATATTTTCAGGGGAAATGAGAAATTTAAAACATCCCAAAGCAATTTGCATATTTTTTCATGGGGGTCATGGCATCTGGTCCCATCACTTCATGGCAAATAAATGGGTAAACAATGGAAACAGTGAAAAACTTTATTTTCTTGGGCTCCAGAATCACTGCAGAATCATAGCCATGAAATCAAAAGATGCTTGCTTCTTGGGAGAAAAGCTACGACCAACCTAGACAGCATATTAAAAAGCAGAGACATTATTTACTGACAAAGGTCCATGTAGCCAAAGCTATGGTTTTTCCAGTAGTCATGTATGGATGTGAGAGTTGGACCATAAAGTTGAGAGCTGAAGGAAGAATTGATGCATTTGAATTGTGGTATTGGAGAAGACTCTTGAGAATCCCTTGGACAGCAAGATCAAACCAGTCAATCCTAAAGGAAATCAGTACTGAATATTCATTAGAAGGACTGATGCTGAAGCTGAAGCTCCAACACTTTGGCCACCTTATGCGAAGGACTGACTCCTTAGGGAAGATCCTGATGTTGGGAAAGATTGAGGGCAGGAGGAGAAAGGGATGACAGAGGATGAGATGGTTGAATGACATCATCAACTCGATGGACGTGAGTTTGAGCAAGCTCTGGGATTTAGTGATAGACAGGGGAGCCTGGCACGCTGCAGTCCATGGGGTTGCAAAGAGTCGGACATGACTGAGCGACTGAACTAAACTGAACTGTACAGCAGAGGGAACTCGACTCAGTATCCTGTAATAATCTGTAAGGGAAAAGAGTCTTGAAAAGAATAGATTCATGTAGATGCATATAACTGAATCACTTTGCAGTACAACTGAAACTAACCCAGCATAGTACAGCAACTATTCATGTGTGCTCATTCTCTCAGTCGTGTCTGACTCTGTGACCCCATGGACTATAGCCCCACAGGCTCAGCAAGGATATGGAGTGGGTTGCCATATCCTTTTCCAGGGAATCTTTGATTTTAACAAATGAGTTGAAAAAACGCAAAGTAACAAGATTATGTGAAGCAGTTCTTTCGGTCTCTTGTCCCTCACGATCTTGCTGTTACAGAGCTGAGCACACCATATGGAGAGCACTGTAGTGTCTGTCCCATTCTACTATGATTTCATCCATGGCAGTGACTACAACTTATATATTTCAGAACTTCCAGTGCTTAGCAGTGTCTGGCACAACCTGCACATGTGTGCTTAGTTGCTCAGTCATGTCCGACTCTTTGCGACTCCATAGACTGTAGCCCGCCAGGCTCCTCTGTCCATAGAATTCTCTAGGCAAGAATACTGGAGTGGGTGGCCATGCCCACCCCAGGGGATCTTCCCCACCCAGGGATCAAACCCAGGTCTCCTGCACTGACTGCAGGCAGATTCTATACTGTCTGAGACACAGCATTTATGCTCACAGGACACAGTAGGTACATAGTAAATAGTTGCATTCAGTTGATTATACAAGAGCAAACTTCCTTGATTGTAGAATGTTAGAGTTTGCTTTGTTGCCACATCTGGGGAAATATATTTAAACAGATTCCATTTGCTTTTCTTAGTTATGACAAAAACATGTTTTGCTTCCTGAAAACATGCCTTTGAGATATGGCTTCTTTACCTTGTTGAAGGTATTCAGCACATGATTCTGACGCTGATGGAATGAGTTCAGTTAAGAGTCTAATATCTCTGTACATTGCGTGCATCCTATCTAGGGTGCTCACAGACATTTAGAAGTTTACAGAGAACTCTTCTGAAAATTTTATTCCAGTTGATTAGTAGCTCATCTACCTCACCAGGGGCTTCCCTGGTGGTGCAGAAGTTAAAGCTTCTGCCTGCAATGTGGGAGACCTGGGTTCGATCCCTGGGTCAGGAAGATCCCCTGGAGAAGGAAATTGCAACCCACTCCAGTATTCTTGCCTGGAGAATCCCATGGACGGAGGAGCCTGGTGGGCTACAGTCCACGGATTGCAGAGTCGGACACGGCTGAGTGACTTCACTTTCACTACCTCTCCAAAGTGGAAAATTGAACTTCTTGCTTATTTGTATCTTTTTTTTTTTCTTGACTAGCTCTATACCAGTCAAAATCTTTGAATAATTACTCAGAAAGCTCAAGTGAGGTTTGGATAAATCAACATGTCTGGGGAATCATTTGACTGACATAGGATGGAAAAAATATTGCCATTTAAAAAAAGCGAAAAAGCCTTTTAATTACAGGGATATTTGTGTACTGGCAACAGGAATGACTTGTTTCTTTCAGGTGCACAAACAAAGGTCAAAACTAATTAGAACGTTTGGCTGGATCCTGTGCTGTAGCTTCTGAGATTCTCTGCTCCACTCTCAGTTTTAGAGGGTGCTGTTCTTATTTTGGACCAAAGTGGTCTTCTTTATTTTTAATGTTTGTGAGAACTCATTACCTATCACCCATTTATCTTTAATTTAGAGAAGTTTGAAGTACTGTATCAGGTTCCTAGATGTCTCTTATAGATATTTCTAAAATTCCACTTAACACAGGACTTCCCAGGTGGCCAGTGGTAAAGAATCCACCTGCCAGTGCAGGAGATGCAGGAGACATGGATTTGATCCCTGGGTCTGGAAGGTCTCCTGATGGAGTAATGGCAACCTAGTCAAGTATTCTTGCCTGGGAAATCCCATGGACAGAGGAGCCTGGTGGGCTACAGATCCACCGGCTTGCAAAGAGTAGGACCAACTGAGTGGGGGGCACGCCCCGCACACGCACTCACACACACACACACACACACACACACACACACACACACACACCACTTAACACAGAAAAGGACCATAAGGATATAAACATCACCTGATGTAACTGTGAACCCAATTGAAAGTATTTTTATATTCAGTGGCCATCACAAATAGCCACATCAGAGTTGACTCATTGGAAAAGACTCTGATGCTGGGAGGGATTGGGGTCAGGAGGAGAAGGAGATGACAGAGGATGAGATGGCTGGATGGCATCACTGACTCGATGGACGTGAGTCTGATAGAACTCTGGGAGTTGGTGATGGACAGGGAGGCCTGGCGTGCTACAATTCATGGGGTCGCAAACAATCAGGCACGACTGAGCGACTGGACTGAACTGAACGGTAGCATCTTCAGTCTTTATTTTGACCAGAGATACAAAAAACCTTAGTAAGGTTAGAGGGGTTATATATTATTGTTCTATAGCAATTTCAAGATTTCTGGCATAGGCTTAATGATGAAATGATATCCTCTGTGACAAACCAAGGCAAATTCCTTCTTTGAATCTGAATTAAAACATCAGCATTGATTTTTTGAAAATTTCATCAAATGCAATTTAGGTTACTTTAAACTTACAAATAGTATTCAGAAGGAATAGTCACATGGAAGAGAAATATAAGCCTCGAGCACTTTAATTAACTGTTTTCACAACTGACTTAAAAATCAACATTTACATAGTGAGATATATTTTTCAGGAAATGTCACAAAGTGAAATAATTATGTGTCAGTAGTCTCAATTTCTGAAATAACTAAATGCTTCCTTTTTCCAAGTTAAAGACTTTTCAAGGAAGAGTTGAATAAGTATGCAACCCCAACCACATGTTACTTAATCTCTCTGAAAGACTAGTCAGTAACAGTTCTTTTCATTCCTGATTGCTTGTCTGGTTGACAAGATTTTTCCAAATTCTTCTTGGATCTTAGAAACAAAAAAGGGATGTAGGGGTGCATAAAATCTGTTACTTCCTGCCATTAAGCTAGACAATTTGCTTTTGCTTTTTCAGATTTAATTCATATACATTTTCCTAATGTGTCAGGTGGACTGGACCTCACCTCATGGCTCTAGCTTCACCTCTAGGCAAATTATTTTAGTATCAATTTCCCCCATTTCTGTCCCTGGATTTATTTGAATCAAAACCAAGCTTTGAATTCACTTTTGATGTTGCTGACTGCAATTTCTAATAATCTACCTCTTCAACAATTCTTCCTTTTTTTCTTACACCCAAGACACCTTTTTTTTTTTTTTTAAATTATTTCATTAGCCGCTTGGGATGAGGAACTTGGTGGACTATAGTCCATGGAAGTTGCATAGAGCTGGACATGATTGAGCATGCACACATGTTCCAAAAGCAATGCATTTGTGCATCTTTAAAAAAAATCACATTTTATTTGTTTGTTGTTGTTATTATTTGGGCTTCCCTGGTGGCTCAGCTGGTAAATAATCCGCCTGTAATGTGAGAAACCTGGGTTCGATCCCTGGGTTGGGAAGATCCCTTGGAGAAGGGAAAGGCTGCCCACTCCAGTATTCTGGCCTGGAGAATTCCATGGACTATAGTCCATGGGGTCAGAAGGAGTTGGACACGACTGAGTGACTTTCAATTTCATTATTATTTATTTTTGCTGGGCTGGGTCTTAGTTACAACACACTGGATCTTTACTTTTGACATGTGGGATCTAGTTCCCTGACCAGGGATTAAACCCAAGTTCCCTGCACTGGGAGAGCAAAGTCTTAGGCAATGGACCATCAGGGAGGTCCTACACATCTTTTTAAGATGTGCTTCTACAGGTGACGAGGTCACCCTTATACATTAATTTTTTTTGAAGTTTCAGTTTCGGAATGGGATGTTCTCTTACCTGAGAGCATACACTTGGAGTTCAGTGAACAGATTCCTGCTGACACAATGCAGTAAGAGGAAGTCTTCACCAAAATCTCAGTCAAGCAACAATTTCCTAGGAGTAGTTATTGGAAATGCTCCATTTTCTTCAATAGACATTAATGAAATTATGTGCTACATTCAAGGTTAATAGAGATAATATGTGTGTAGAAGAGAAAATCCATTAATTTTCAAATAGAATTATCTTAAATATTGAAGCTCTGTCAATGGATTTTAAAAAATGCTTTTATTTCAGATGTCTTACTATGTTCTCTCACATGCGATCTCATTTATCCCTTAGTAATCTTGGGAGCTTTATATGAATGAGTTAACTGAAGCTTTGAGATTTTAAGTTAATTTTCCAAGATCACTCTGTTCACAACCGATGATGTCATTCATCTATATTTGATTTGAAAAGATTTGTGAGATGGTTAAATCTTATTCCAGTGCAAATTTGATATTTGACAAATTTCAAAGCAACATGAAGTGGTGTGTATATGGATTTTGCAGAAACCAGTAAGCCTATCTCTCAAGAGCATGGATTTTTTAATAGACTGGACTCGAGTTCCAGTTTCTGCTTTTCCATGTAGAAGTTTTTTATTTTTTAAACCTTTTGTAAACCCCAGAAGCCTGTTTCCTTATTAGAAAACAGGCATCATAATAGTTCCTGTCTCGTGGAGTTGTATTAGAGTTGAATGAGCTGATATAGGAAAAGCACATGGTGTCAGGCAGGGGCTAATGACTCACCAAACATTAGCTGCAAGTTCTTTCCTTTTTTTAAATTATAGACAGTAACAGGTCTGATACATATTTATTCATTGGATTTACAGTTTTCATTTCTAGACTATGTATGTCTTATATATTTATACACAAAATGTGATTAATCAGAGTATGCCTGAAGTACATTTCCACTGTAAATTGCTCAAACTGTCTTGGAGAATGAGAATAGCCCTGAGATGCAGCGCTGACATTCTCCGACAGCTGGGACAGCAGACAGTGCTGATGTCTTTCTACCTATGAACTAAGAGTTTTATCCGACGGAGGTGGTGACCGTGATTTCTCTCTGAAAGATGCCTGAATGCCAGCCAACACTGTATTAGGATCTGACACACCACCTGACCCATCTAAAAGCAGATAGAAGAATAAGGTTTTTCAAAGGTCACTTTGAAGCCATGCAAAGTGTTTTACGTGTTTTTGCTATGGCTGAAGATTGTGTTTAAAACAATTGTAACAAACGCAACAAAAATCAAAATGAACCAACAAACAGAAGGAAAATAGAGAAAGAAAGGGAAAAAAAGGAGGGAGGGGAGTTTGAGGGAGAATGGATACATGTATATGTATGACTGAGTCCCTTGGATTGTTCACCTCAAACTATCACAACATTGTTTGTTAATCGGCTATACCGCAGTAAAAAAAAAGTTGTTTTTTTGAAGCGCTTCTGTCCAGGATCGAAATGCTTGCATTTTAGTCAGTCTTAACGTTTTTGATAATGACATTCTGCACGGCAGCAAAGAAACAAAAGGGGATAAAGGTCTTAGGAGTTATATTGATAAACTATGTGTGGTGCTCAAAAATGGCACAGAGTATCTTGTTTAAGCTGTAAAAATATATTAGCGTGTCATGTTATCTTCATAAATTCTTCTCACACGTAGGGTGGGTAGAATTCCAAATCCCAAGGCACCTCACCCATTCAGCCGGTCGCTGCAATTCATCAGTTGTTTTGCAGGCTCACAGTGGAGACTGAGGCATTATGATTCTAGAGGGTTTGATAATAGGTGAATTATTAGCTGTTGGGGACAGATTCGTTTTGGAGTCTTTCTGTGGTAGTCTCTCCTATAGGAGGGCAATCATTTTCATGGCTCTTGCTCCCTCAGACTTAAAGAGATTCCAACTCTAGCTTGTAATTTTTTTCCTAGTAAAATTTCGTTAGTGGTTAATTATGACTGGTAGAGCTGTCCGGAAGTTCAGCAAGTGTGTGGAGTTCAAACATGTCAAATTCTAATCAGTCTCACGGTGGAACAGCCTTGGGGATTCTTTGTCACCATGTTTATACACATTTGTATTCCTTTCTTCCATAGCGGATCATGTGTTGAACTTGAGATTTTGACCTTTATGGAAAACAAAAAGATTCTTAGAACTTATTACTTCTTATGTTGAACAGTTTTACTTTTTGATCTTTGAGTATTTCCGCAGCATCTAACTTAGACAAGGATGCAAGAAATTAAATGCTCTTTTAAATGTTGTAGATCAGGCCAGATGAACCCAAAGTGTGCTTAAGTCTCTTCATTCCTTTCTAAAAAAAGCTTTCTAAGGAAGCCAGATCAGCCAGAGCAGATTAAGCAGAATTACCTTCTATTTCAAAGGTGTATATTTGTGGGAAACTGAAAGGAGACAAACCACCCAGGAATGTCATAAAGTTCTCAATAAATTTTCAAACTTCCAAATTGCAGTTTTAGAAGAGTTTCTTCACATTTGGGTAGGATTTGAGTTCACATGTTGCCATCAATTCCAAAGTTAGCTTGACTACTAAAATATTAATCACTTGAACTTCTTTCAGTGAGAGTTGGAAGATATGCAAATGAAGGATTTTCAAAAAGTCAACACAGAATATAGTTGCCTGTGTGCTCAGTTGCTTAGTTGTGTCAGACTTTTTGTGACCCTTGGACTGCAGCTAGCCAGGCTCCTCTTCTATGAATTGCAGTTTTAGAAGAGTTTCTTCACATTTGGGTAGGATTTGAGTTCACATGTTGCCATCAATTCCAAAGTTAGCTTGACTACTAAAATATTAATCACTTGAACTTCTTTCAGTGAGAGTTGGAAGATATGCAAATGAAGGATTTTCAAAAAGTCAACACAGAATATAGTTGCCTGTGTGCTCAGTTGCTTAGTTGTGTCAGACTTTTTGTGACCCTTGGACTGCAGCTAGCCAGGCTCCTCTGTCTATGGAATTTTCCAGGTAAGAATACTGGAGTGGCTTGCCATTTCCTTCTCCAGGGGATCTTCCTGACCCAGGGACTGAACCCACATCTCCTGCATCTTCCTACATTGGCAAGTGAATTCTCTACCAGTGAGCCAACTGGGAGGCCCCCAGATATAGTTGCATTGAAATAATTAGATAATTAAACACACAAATTATGCTGAAACCAAAGTTTTTGCTAGGAATACATTGTTATCAGAATTTTGTGCTGTCTCTTATTTTCTGAAAACTGGGTTTTTCAGAAAACCACATCTATAATTTCATAATTGGAGGACACAGAGGAGAATATCAGACCTGAATTAAAGATGGAGAAATGGTCCCAATGGCAGAAGTCCCAAGTGGCAGTTGCATTTACAGCAAACATTCTAGAATGCTGAAGTCGATCTAGAATGTTTTCTAAAGCACTTTACGTTTTTGCTGTGTCAGATATTTTTTGGGTGAGAGGCATTTCTGTTTCAGCGAAGAGTTATATGGCTGAATTATCAGGAGTGTGATTCAGGACCTGAAAGATATTTGTTTATGTGCTGTTGAGGGCTCATAATTGAAACGAGGTATGAGTCACAGACATTATGTATTCAACAGTTATGTGAATTATTTCTGATAAGTTATTTTGAACCCTTTTGTCAGCCTCTGTAGCTCTCATGCCATTTTAGAGAACCCTTGCCCAAGGGCAGACTCAGTGTTAGGTTTTCCTATATTAAGGGCCTTATGAAGGGGACTTCCCTCGCTGTCCAGTGGTTAAGACTGTGTCTTTAACAATGCAGATGGCACAGGATCTCTGATTGGGGAACTAAGATCCCACATGCCTTGTGGCAAGGCCAAAAAAAAAAAAAAGTGCATTATGAGGGATACAAAAGAAATCAAAATTATAGACTATATTCTGGAAACTTACAGACTATTTTGAGAAAGCAGCATTCACTGGTAAGCATAGAGAGAGGGAGAAGACAGTGAGGGCTTGAGGTGCTATGGAGTGATGAACTTGGATGGCAATGAACACGGAGGGTGATAATCCAGGACAAACCTGAGGGAGGGGTAAGCTGACTAGGTGTTGAAGTTGAGACGTGTCTGGCATAAGGCACTGGAAGGCCTTCTTCCTCTTCTCTGTTTAATTCAGTTGCTCATTCAAAACAAGTATGTTGGGTGTGGACAGTGGGCTGGGTGCCTTGAGGAAAGTAGCACTGAGGATGGTGGGCACTGGTTCCTCCTCCAGGAAATTTAGGGTCCAGAGTTCAGCAGGCAGAGACTCCCAGAATTTGCCCAAACTCATGTCCATTGAATCAGTGATGCCATCGAACCATCTCATCCTCTTTGGCTCACTTCTCCTCCTGTCTTCAATCTTTCCCAGCATCAGAGTCTTTTCCAGTAAGTTGGCTCTTTGCAACTGGTGGCCAAAGTACTGGAGCTTCACCTTCAGTCCTTCCAGTGAATATTCGGGGTTGATTTCCTTTAGGATGGACTGGTTGGACATCCTTGCAGTCCAAGTGACTCTCAAGACTCTTCTCCAACACCACAGTTCAAAAGCATCGATTCATTGGTGCTCATCTTTCTTTATAGTCCAGCTGTCACATCTGTGCATGACAATTGGAATCTCAGTTAACTCTTGCAGTGGTCCTGTGGGTCAAACAGGGCAGGCCTGCCAAGTCCCATCTTGTTTGAAAAACTGAATCTCAGAGACTGGCTGCCCTGCTGGCATCCTGCAGTTGAGAAGTGGAGGAGGTGCTGAAACTAACTCCAATTTAAAAAGAAAAAAAATCACAGCAGTTTCCAATGGAAAGTTTCAAAGCAGAGAGCATCTAGGACTCTCACTGTTCTCAGAAAATTCTAGAATGTTGGGATAATCAGAGCTTTTGTTTATAAATGTGTCCAGTGAAGAAAGAACTGTGGTTGGAAGGAGAATTCCACTTTATCTGAAGGACTGTTCAAATATCTCCTTTCTGGCTGTTTCCTTCTTGAGAACACCAGTAGCTGGGCTGGAAGCTCTTTGAGGACAGTCTTGGGTCAGTTTCTCTCTTTGCTGTCACAACTACTTACTCTCAGCACGGTGGTTTTCTGAACAGTTATAAGAAGGCTCCTTTGGTTGCCATGCAGAGGAGAGACACGAGATGAGGTGGAGGCAGGAGGGAACACCTGGAAGGCTGCTGCTCTGGTCTGAGTGAGAGAGGGGATGATAGTGTTGGTAAAAGTACTGGGTGTATTGGATATACTTTTATATTTTGAGACTTCCCTGGTGGCTCAGACAGTGAAGAATCTACCTGCAATGCAGGAGACCCAGGTTCAATCCCTTGGTTGAGAAGAGCCCCTGGAGAAAGGAATGAGACTACACTCTTCAGTCTGGAGAATTCTTGTCTGGAGAATTCCATGGACAGAGGAGCCTGATGGGCGATAGTCCATGGAGTCACAAAGAGTCTGACATGGCTGAGTGACTAACACTTTCACTTTTGTATTTTGAAAGCAGAGCCAGCAGGACTCTGACAGGTTAGATGTGGGTTGTGGGAATCGAGGTCAGGACAAGTGTTTTGGCCTGAAGACCGGAGGGAAGGAGGGAACCCCAAAGAGGGTGAGAAAGTGGGAGGAGAAGCCAATGTGGATGGAAGATCAGGAGTCCAGTTCTGGAAATGTGCAGCTCAAAGCACCTGGAACATATTTGATTTTCTTTTTTTCATTCATTCTTTCTTTCTTCCCTCCTTCCTTCCTTTCTCTCTTCCTTCCTCCCTCCCTCCCTTCCTCCCTCTTTCTCTCCCTTGCTTTCTTTTATTTTCCTTCTTTTTTTCCACTTGACCTTTTGTAATATCAAATTAAGGCAGACATACTGGATTTCTATTTAATACAGTTTATTTCACTTTTCTAAATTCAAAATATTCACCTGCAAGAGGAGGAAAAAAAAAGAAGCAAATACTTAGTTTTTGAGTGGTGACATTATTTTACTAATGTATTTTTGCAGTTAAATAAGAGATTCATTTTTCAATTGATTTTGTTTTTTCAGTTTTACAAGAGATGTTGTGCACCTCCAGGCTATGTTTTCCTTGACTAGTTCTGTTGGAGCTGGTGGAGGGAGAGTGGTGTCCCTTCCTTGCAACAGAATCTCTGCTCAGGGTTTGACCCACTCCTTTTGGAAGGCAGTGCTGTGTGCTGCTGATTCTATGTCAATTCCAACTTGGTAAAGAATGTCAAACATCTTCAAAAGTTCATTATGAGGATAGAGATATGAAATATGAATTCTCAACATTATACACTGTCCTGACTCACTGAAATATAGGCCTTTTGAAACTTAGGGTTCTACACTAATTCTTTCATGTCATTAGGTTACTGCTCTTTGATAAGCAACTTTGTTGCATTGAATTACAAGCAAGCATGGATCTATTTAAGCCACTTAATATTCAAGTACAGGATAAGACAATGAGCATGTCTGAGATTGACTATTTCTGAAAACATCTTTAATAACTTGTAATCATAAAAAGCATGTTTTATGGATATGGCCATGTTAAGATACTCCAGGACTTTATTTTATCTTTAATATATTAAAATCCTTTCTTTGAAAAGCATTTTAATTTTTTAAATAGGTATAATTCAGTAGCATGTATGCTAATTTTGATTAAATTACTTGAAGTAAAAATAATTGCATCTTAGCACATGAGTTGAGATGACCAGCTTTTATTTCATACTTTTAAACTTCAAATCATGAGAATCTCAACATTGCCAGGGATATGCAATTTAATATTCACTATGTGCTTAAATTGGAAAATTTCCACTAGAAAAAACGCATTATGAAAGTACAACTCCAACAAACTAGAAAATGTAACAGAAAAGAAGCAGGATCACAGAGATAGAGAACAATCTGGTAGTTAACAGTGAGGAGGGGAGGGGCAACACATGGGAAGGGAGTTAAGAGGTACAAACTACCATGTATAAAATAAACAATGAGGCTATACTATGCAACATGGAGAATATACCCAATATTTTATAATAACTATAAATGGAATATAACAGCAAAATGGCTATAAAAGCAAAATGACTGTCTGAGGAGGCCTTACAAATAGCTGTGAAAAGAAGAGATGTGAAAAGCAAAGAAAGGAGAGAAGGAAAGATATACCCATTTGAATGCAGTTTCAAAGAATAGCAAGGAGAGATAAGAAAGATTTCTTCAGTCATCAGTGCAAAGAAACAAAGGAAAATAATAGAATGGGAAAGACTAAAGATCTCTTCAAGAAAATTAGAGATACCAAGGGAACATTTCATGCAAAGATGGGCTCCATAAAGGACAGAAGTGGTATGGACTTTACAGAAGCAGAAGATATTAAGAAGAGGTGGCAAGAATACACAGAAAAATTGTACAAAAAAGAGCTTCACAACCCAGATAATCATGATGGTGCAATCACTCACCTAGAGCCAGACATCCTGGAATGTGAAGTCATGTGGGCCTTAGGAAGCATCACTACAAACAAAGCTAGTGGAGGTGATGGAATTCCAGTTGAGCTCTTTCAAATCCTAAAAGATGATGCTGTAAAAGTACTGCACTCAATATACCAGCAAATTTGGAAAACTCAGCAGTGGCCACAAAACTGGAAAAGGTCAATTTTCATTCCAATCCCAAAGAGAGGCAATGCCAAAAAATGCTCAAACTACCGCACAATTGCACTCGTCTCACACACTAGTAAAGTAATACTCAAAATTCTCCAAGCCAGGCTTCAGCAGTACACGAACCATGAACTTCCAGATGTTCAAGCTGGTTTTAGAAAAGGCAGAAGAACCAGAGATGAAATTGCCAACATCCACTGGATCATTGAAAAAGCAAGAGAGTTCCAGAAAAACATCTATTTCTGTTTTATTGACTATGCCAAAGCCTTTGACTGTATGAATCTCAATAAACCGTGGAAAATTCTGAAAGAGATGGGAATACTAGAGCACCTGACTTGCCTCTTGAGAAATCTGTATGCAGGTCAGGAAGCAACAGTTAGAACTAGACATGGAACAACAGACAGGTTCCAAATTGGGAAAGGAGTATGTCAAGGCTGTATCTTGTCATCCTGTTTATTTAACTTATATATAGAGTACATCATGAGAAATGCCAGGCTGGGTGAAGCACAAGCTGGAATCAAGATTGCCGGGAGAAGTATTAATAATCTCAAATATGCAGATGACACCACCCTTACGGCAAAAAGTGAACAAAAACTAAAGAGCCTCTTGATGAAAGTAAAAGAGGAGAGTGAAAAAGCTGGCTTAAAGTTCAACATTCAGAAAACTAAGATCATGGCATCTGGTCCTATCACTTCATGGGAAATAGATGGGCAAACAGTGGAAACAGTGGCTGACTTTATTTTTTTTGGTTTCAAAATCACTGCAGATGGCGATTGCAGCCGTGAAATTAAAAGATGCTTACTCCTTGGAAGGGAAGTTATGACCAACGTAGATAGCATATTAAAAGGCAGAAACATTACTTTGCCAACAAAAGTTCATCTGGTCAAGGCTATGGTTTTTCCAGTAGTCATGTATGAATGTGAGAGCTGGATTGTGAAGAAAGCTGAGCACCGAAGAATTGATGTTTTGAACTGTGGTGTTGGAGAAGACTCTTGAGAGTCCCTTAGACTGCAAGGAGATTCAACCAGTCCATCAGATCATCCCTGAGTGTTCATTGAAAGGACGGATGTTGAAGCTGAAACCTCATCTGATGGGAAGAGCTGACTCATTGGAAAAGACCATGATGCTGGGGAAGATTGAGGGCAGGAGGAGAAGGGGACGACAGAGGATGAGATGGTTGGACGGCATCACCAACTCAATGGACATGGGTTTGGGTGAACTCTGGGAGTTGGTGATGGACAGGGAGGCCTGGCGTGCTGTAGTCCATGGGGTCACAAAGAGTTGGACATGACTGAGCAATGGAACTGACTGATAAATGGAGAATAACTAAAAAGCTTGTGAATCACTATATTGTATACCTTTAATTTCCATAATATTCTACAGCAACTGTACTTCAATTAAAAAAAGGAAGAAAAGAAAAAATACAACTCCATTGTGGACTGACTTTTTTCTTCCTATTTTTGATGATCTCTTCCCTAATGTCCTGACCTGAAAGTCACAAGTCTTGTTTTTTTTATTTTTAGAAATTGGGATATAGTTGCTTTACAGTGTTGTGCTAGTTTCTGCTATACAACAAAGTGAATCTGCTATATGATACACATATCCTGCTGCTCTCGGTCCTTCTTCCCTCTCCCCCTATCCTACTCCTCTAGGTCATCACAGAGGACTGACCCACAAGTCTTTCAAGATCTGCCTCAAATTGCTACATAATGAAACCTGCTGAGAATGTCTGCCTTCATCAAACTCTGCCTCCTGGACAGCCGTGCACTTATTTGCTGCATCAGTGATATAGACACAATTATTGTGGAACTGATTCCATGCAGCTTCGCACCGCGTTACGTAGCATTTAAAAGTTTTCTGTGCATGTAATTATTCTCTCTGCAGTAAGTTTCTAAGGTGTCTGAAGACAGGTATGTCATGCCTTTTGTTCTGAGTGCCATGTATTTTTGTTGAATGAAATATTTTATTCATTCTACTATCATTTATTCAGCTCACTATAAGCCAAGGATGGTGCTGAGTATTGGCACACCAAGTTTTATTTGTTATTTATTAATTCAGTGCATTTTTGAGTGTCTGACATCTGTCAGGTGCTTGAGATACAGGAATAAAGTAAATTACATTTCTAGTTTTGTAGGTCTTACCTCCTATAATGGGGGGCAGATCATAAAAAAGTAAATATCCAATAGGTACATATTTTTAAGTAGTGATAAAGGAGAAAATGAAATAGTAAGGAGAGATGGAGCATGAGCATGGGGGATCTGAGAGAAGATGTTGAGGAAGGGTCTTTATCAAGAGATGGCATTTGAGCAGAGAACTGAGTGAAGTGAGGGACAGAACCAAGCAAACATTTGCCAGGGGAGAGTTCCTGCCAGAGGAAAAGAAGGGCACTTCAAGTGCTGGGGAAGAGGGTACCCATGGCATGTCCTGGCACAATGAGAAGGTCACTGTGGCTGGGACACCCTGAGTGATGGGAGAGGGGGCTCCCGGGAGGTGAGGTCAGGAAGGAGGCAGTGCCAGCTCATGGTGGGCTTTAAAGGATTTAATTCCGCACACGAGAGGAAGACATTGAGAAGTTTTAAGTAGGTTACTGACATGTTCTGATTTATGCTGAGATGAATGAGAAAGATCCCAGAATTGTTCTAAAGAAACTGAAAATCTGTTCTTCAGAGTTCTCCTGCACAAACATTCATAGTCATTTTTATTAAACTATGAAATCAGAAAAAGAAAGTTCCTAAAAATTAAAAAATTCCAGCTATGTGTATGGTATTAAGTAGGGTGCGCATATAAGTGGGTAATTGTGTGAAGTGGCACATAGTAAATTTAAGTAGAAAATTATAGCCTCAGAAGTTATAAAGACAAGCAATGTAGACTTTACAAACTGAAAACTTAAGTCTAAGAAATGCAGTATTTTCATCTGAGAAATGAAATGTGTGGCTATTTTATTTACTTGCATATTTTTGCATGTCAAAATATCAAAGTATGATTTAAATATTTTATGCAAGAATATACATTTCTATTATTTCAATCACAGGACTAAAGGAATGTTAATAAATAATTACAGCCCATGTTTGCCTAAGAAAAGGGCATAGTTGTTAATTGGATCTGAAGAGCTGTGAGATAGAAATAATTATATGCTCTTATGGTATTAAATGGTGGCTCGGAGAAGGCAATGGCACTCCACTCCAGTACTCTTGCCTGGAGGATCCCATGGATGGAGGAGCCTGGTAGGCTGCAGTCCATGGGGTCACAAAGAGTCAGAAACGACTGAGTGACTTCATTTTCACTTTTCACTTTCATGCATTGGAAAAGGAAATGGCAACCCACTCCAGTATTCTTGCCTGGAGAATCCCAGAGATGGGGGAGCCTGGTGGGCTGCTGTCTATGGGGTTGCACAGAGTCGGACATGACTGAAGCGACTTAGCAGCAGCAACAGACCATAAAGAATCTACCCGAAATGCAGGAGACCTGGGTTCAATCCTTGTTTGAGGGAGATCCTGTGGAGAAGAAAATGACTACTCACTCCAGTATTCTTGCCTGGAGAATCCCATGGACAGAGCAGTCTGGTGGGCTACAGTCCATGTGGTGGCAGTCAGACAGGACTGAGCAACTAACACATTCATGGTGTTAAATAATCAAAGCTATTTTTTTTTTTTCTGTCCACAGATGAAATCTTAGTGCAAGGGCTCTGGGTTGTGATATTAATTTTGACACTGATGTGATAGACTGTGTGGTTCACAATAAACTGTGGAAAATTCTGAAAGAGATGGGAATACCACACCACCTAATCTGCCTCTTGAGAAATCTGTATGCAGGTCAGGAAGCAACAGTTAGAACTGGACATGGAACAACAGACTGGTTCCAAATTGGGAACGGAGTATGTCAAGGCTATATATTGTCACCCTGCTTATTTAACTTATATGCAGAGTACATATGAGAAATGCTGGGCTGGAAGAAGCACAAGCTGAAATCAAGATTGCTGGGAGAAATATCAATAACCTCAGATATGCAGATGACACCACCCTTATGGCAGAAAGTGAAGAAGAACTAAAGAGCCTCTTGATGAAAGTCAAAGAAGAGAGTGAAAAAGTTGCCTTAAAGTTCAACATTCAGCAAACTAAGATCATGGCATCTGGTCCCATCACTTGATGGCAAATAGATGGGGAAACAGTGGAAACAGCAGCTGACTTTATTTTGGGGGCTCCAAAATCACTGCAGATGGTGATTGCAGCCATGAAATTAAAAGAAGCTTACTCCTTGGAAGGAAAGTTATGACCAACCTAGACAGCATATTGAAAAGCAGAGACATTACTTTGCCGACAAAGGTCCGTGTAGTCAAGGCTGTGGTTTTGCCAGTGGTCATGTATGGATGTGAGAGTTAGACGTGAAGAATGCTGAGTGCTGAAGAATTGATGCTTTTGAACTGTGGTGTTGGAGAAGACTCTTGTGAGTCCCTTGGACTGCAAGGAGATCCAACCAGTCCATCCTAAAGGAGATCAGTCCTGGGTGTTCATTGGAAGGACTGATGTTGAAGCTGAAACTCCAGTACTTTGGCCACATGATGCAAAGAACTGACTCATTTGAAAAGACCCTGATGCTGGGAAAGATTGAGGGCAGGAGGAGAAGGGAACAACTGAGGATGAGATGGCTGGATGGCATCACTGACTCGATGGCTGTGAGTCTGAGTGAACTCTGGGAGTTGGTGATGGACAGGGAGACCTGGCGTGCTGCAGTTCATGGGGTCACAAAGACTCAGACAGGACTGAGCGACTGAACTGAACTCAACTGAACTGATATGATAGACAACTTGGAGCAAGATAAATAATGGCAGAAACAGCCCTTGTTTATTGAATGTCTTTTCTGGAAACTTTGTGAGTTATGTGCTTTGTGTGTGGGTTTTCTTTCCAGAGTTCTGAACTAAATCAGCGAGAAAACAAAACTGGTCACAAGGAGAAGCCCCTTTACCACTAATGAAGCTATCACCAGACAATGTGGCAACAACAGGCTTCAAACACTAAACTCCGGGATTCCATGAACATCAGCATCCAGATTTGCCACTAAATGGCAACCTAAGATGAACAGGACAGAGTAGAAGTTGAGTGTTCTGTGGGCAGCTGACCCCAGGATAAAAAAAGCAGAGAAAGGATCTGGGCTTCACTGCTCTACCTCTTCTTCTTAGGTCACAGTTGAAGGTATTTGAAAAAATCCCCTTTAGAGGCTTCCCTGGTGGCTCGATCAGTAAGGATACTACCTGCAATGCAGGAAATCTAGGTTCTATCCCTGGATCAGGAAGATCCCCTGGAATAGGAAATGGCAACCCACTCCAGTATTCTTGCCTGGGAAATTCTGTGGACAGAGAAGCCTGGTGGACTACAGTCCATGGGAATCACAAGAGTCAGATCCGACTCAGAAACTAAACCACCTCTTCATTTAGATTATGGAGGGACTTCCTTGGTTAAGACTTCCAGTGCAGGGGGTGTTGGTTTGATCCCTGGCTGGGGAGCTAAAATCCCATATGTCTGGAGGCCAGAAAACCAATAGGTAAAACAGGAGCAGCATTGTAATGAATTCAGTAAAGACTTTAAATGTGGTCCACATTAAAAAAAAAAGCTTAAAAACTTATAAAAAACTTATAAAATGGACAAGAACTGTTGTTCTTCATGGTAATGAATGTATTAGTTCATTTAATTCTCACAGAAATTTTATGACATAGAAACAAAGGCACAGAGAGGTGAAGTAAGTCACCAAATATCCTGCAGCCAGCACTGGGCGAAGCAGTCTTGAACTCAGGGAGTTTGGTCCTGGAGTTCTCACCATCTTGCTTCTCCAATCATTATTTTTAGCTGAGCTTTCTTATCTGAAAAATGGCAGGATTAGGCTAGAAACATCTTTACGAATTCCTTTCAACTTTAAAATGCTTTCATATGTTGGGTTTATTGTAAAAATATCTGGGTGTGTGAACTGTTTTAAACTCCTCAAGCAAGGGAGGATATGGAACAATATTATACACAACTTAAAATGTTATTCTGATGAAAAGTCGCAGTAGGTAATTGTAACCCAATTCTCTTTTCAGTTTGGAAAACTTAACAGTTTAAAAAGGAGCAGACAGATGGAATTTTGCTAATGTGTCCAAGTAGGAAACATGACTTCACATGCATATTATATGCAAGTTTATGAATGCAGTCATAGGGTCTGGATCCAAGATAGGAAACTGTGATGAAAATCAGTGAAGTAAAATATCAAAATAAAACATCGCATGACAACTCCTAATGGGGAGCAATGCTGATGCCTGTAATAAAACTTGGGAGTATTAACATGAGACATAAATGGCTGAAAGATTCTGAGTTTCCATGGTGATATTCATATGTCACAAAATGAATGTTAACTGGCAATAATTCAAGAAGCGATGCATTTAACATGTCTCTGTTGAGATGCCCAGATTGTGATCACTGACAATAAATTGTGACATTTTACTTTGTGTCAAATTAACTAGACCCTTGTTTATAATTTCCTAAGAACTTGTTGAGAGGAAAGATTTAGGATTATAATCTTTGCTGAGAATGGAATGTGTGATTTAGGTAACAAGCTCACCTTTGTGTATTTGACATTATCAACATATTTCCAACAAAATGGCTTCAGTTTTTTTTTTTTTTTTTTAGTCTTTGTGGAAGCAGAGAATTTCAGTTCAGTTCAGTTCAGTTCAGTCGCTCAGTCGTGTCTGACTCTTTTCAGCCCCATGGACTGCAGCACACCAGGCCTCCCTGTCCATTGCCAACTCTGAGTTCACCCAAACTCATGTTCATTGAGTCGGTGATGCCATCCAGCCATCTCATCCTCTGTCGTCCCCTTCTCCTCCTGCCCTCAATCTTTCACAGCATCATGATCTTTTCAAATGAGTCAGCTCTTTGCTTCAGGTGGCCAAAGTACTGGAGTTTCAGCTTCAACATCATTCCTCCAAATGAACACCCGGGACTGATCTCCTTTAGGATGGACTGGTTGGATCTCCTTGCAGCCCAAGGGACTCTCAAGAGCCTTCTCCAACACCACAGTTCAAAAGCATCAATTCTTTGGCACTCAGCTTTCTTTGTAGTCCAACTCTCACATCCATACATGACCAGTGGAAAAACCATAGCCTTGACCAGACAGACCTTTGTTGGCAAAGTAACGTCTTACTCCACGTTTAAATACATTCTGGGCATTTTGAAATAATATTTTTTACTGAAGATTTTAAAAAGCCCTCAAATTAATGTTTCTAAAACCAGCTTCAATCCAGTATAATATCTAGTTACACAGTTAATTGTTCTGTTTGTGTGTGCTTAGTCATGTACAACTCTTTGAGACCCTATGGACTATAGCCCACCAAGCACCTCTGTTCATGGGATTTCCCAGGCAAGAATACTGGAGTGGGTTGCCATGTTCTCCTCCAGGTGATCTTTCCCATCCAGGGATTGAGCCCTGGTCTCCTGCATTACAGGCACATGCTTTACCACTGTCTCACCTGGGAAGCCCAGTTAATGGTTCTGCTGCTGCTGTTAAGTTGCTTCAGTTGTGTCCTACTCTGTGCCACCCCATAGAAAGCAGCCCACCAGGCTCCCCCATCTCTGGGATTCTCCAGGCAAGAATACTGGAGTAGGTTGCCATTTCCTTCTCCAATACATGAAAGTGAAAAGTGAAAATGAAGTCATTCAGTCGTGTCCGACTCTTAGCGACCCCATGGACTTCAGCCTACCAGGCTCCTCCATCCATGGGATTTTCCAGGCAAGAGTACTGGAGTGGGGTGCCATTGCCTTCTCCAGTTAATGGTTCAGATAACTTCAATTTTTATGTCAAATTAATTTGGTAGCTGGAAAATGTCAAATACCTTTATTCAATACAATACATTTAAATTCTAGCTGATGAGCTTTTTTCTCCACCAAACCACTCCCCTCCAAAAAAACAAAGCAAAACCAAAAACTAATCAGAAGAATAGCATTGCCTTTGCTAATTAAATCATGTATCTTTGAAGAGTGTGACTTAAAAAAAAAAACATCTTTTCTTCAGGGGTTGCTTTGGTATTATATGTATAGCTATAGTTTTAATTCTCTGTTTATCTCTACTATGTCTTAAGAGTATTATCTTCTAGAATTCTTCTGGCACCTCAGAAGTACTTTCCAAAGATTTCTTTTTTTCTTTGTGGTTAAAAAGAGGTTTGATTTGCCCATGTATACTTGCTCTTTCCCATCTCTGTGTGTGTGTGTTTTGAAACTATGTCTTTAAATTTATGACATGAAAGGGCATTATGATTCTTGATTTCTATAAGTAGCCTGAGCACAAGAATGACTTTTTAATGATACAGTTTAATCTATATACACATTATAAATTGCTTCTAAGAATATGCTTACTTTATTGACTAACATCTCAGGATAGAGGACATGATTTATTCGGAGCAGACTCGGCATATTAAAAAGAGAAATGATCAATGCTGATACTCTGGAGCAGAGAGGTTTATTAAAATAAGTAGAAAAGGGATCAGAGTCTTTTATCTTCATTGTATATTACAAAGTGTGATAAAGTATCTCAACTCATAGCATAAACTTAAACTACATTATTTGATCCCTAATAAATTTGGCTGATGACTTGTTACAAAAATGAACAGTAAGGACTAGATACAAATGTATAAATGAGTTGACATGTATTCAAAAAATTCTGATAATGTCCAGGGTGTAGTAGGTCAGAGATGCTAGGAGAGGAGGAGGGCTGTCTGAATAGTTAGGTCTCCTCTGTGGCTTATTTTGAGAACAGCCTTGGAGCTGTTGTGAAATATTCTCTTGTGATTCCTCCACCTATAAATAGCTCGCTTTGGGTCTGATGGCTTCTAATCAGTGAATAATGATTGCCGACTGGGCCACGGTTATCAACAGCAACAACAGTAGCATTTATGGGACTTGAATCCTCATAACAAGCCAGTGAAGTAAGGATTATAATTACCTTCATTTTACCCACAAGCAAACCAACACTCGGAGAGTGTAGGCCACTTGCCAAAGACGATGAAACAAGGCAAATATCACTGATATTTATTGTGCTCCTGCTATGTTCTAGGCACTGTTGCTGGGCTCGAGGACAAAATGGAACAAAAGGCAGCCTGTATTCTCAATCCCTGTATAGTTTCCCGGGGGAAACAGAAGAATTCTTAGGCAACAATGGTGTACAGAACTAAGTGTGAATACAAGAAGTGTCGCATTGAGGTGCCATGAGATACAGAATACATTCCCAGGGGGTCGAGGGAGACTTCTGCAGGCAGCAAGTAATAGAACAAGGTGAAAGAGCGCTCTTTCTTGTGTTATAGTTGTTGTTGTTAGGTTGCTGAGTTGTCATGTCCAGTTCTTTGTAACCCCATGGACTGCAAGATGCCAGGCCTCCCTGTCCCTCACTATCTCCTGGAGTTTGCCCAAGTTCATGTCCATTGAATCAGTGATGCTATCCAGCCACCTCATCGTTTGCCACCCTCTTCTCCTCTTGCCTTCAATCTTTCCCAGCATCAGGATCTTTCCCACTGGAGGAGGGAATGGCAAACCACTCCAGTACTCTTGCTGCAAGAACTCCTCTTTCTTGAGTACCTTGCTTGTGAAAAAACATTGTGTTCATCTTAGTCTTCCGGCTCTGTGAGTCTTTAGTTCTATGTAACTGTATTACTGCTGACCATGATATAACCTGGGAAACTCCTCTCTCTGCAAATGTACCACCAGCTCTCACCTTACATTTACTTTCAGGGTGGTGTTTAGAAGAGTACTTATCTATTGTGCCAAAGAAAATATATACTTGAGAAAAACACCGAATAGTTTGATAGATGCATGGAATCCAAAGCCAGTTGTTTATAAGATCAAGTTGTTGTTGCTCACTTGCTAAGTCATGTCTAACTCTATGATCCCATGGATTGCACTGTGCCAGGCTCCCCTATCTTCTGTTATCTCCCAGAGTTTGCTCAAATTCTGTGCATTGAATTGGTGATGTCATCAAACCAACTCATCCTCTGCTGCCCTTTTCTCCTTCTGCCTTCAATCTTTCCCAGCATCAGGGTCTTTTCCAACATGTCTGTTCTCTTCACATCAGGTGGTCAAAGTATTGGAGCTTCAGCATCAATCCTTTTAATGAAGATTCAGGGTTGATTTCCTTTAAGATTGACTGGTTTGATCTCCTTGTAGTCCAAGGGACTCTAAAGAGTCTTCTCCAACACCACAGTCTGAAAGCATCAATTCTTTGGCACTCAGCCTTTTTTACAGTCCAACTCTCACATCTGTACATGACTACTGGAAAAACCATAGCTTTGACTATCTGGACCTTTGTCAGCAAAGTGACGTCTCTGCTTTTTAATACACTGTCTAGGCCTGTCATAACTTTCCTTCCAAAGAGGAAGCTTCATTTTATTTCATGGACACAGGCACTGTCTGCAGTGATTTTGGAGCCCAAGAAAATAAATCTGTAACTATTTCCACTTTTTCTCTTCTATTTGCAATGAAGTGATGGGTCTCACTTTTAATATAAGGTCTCAATTTTAATATATTTTAGCTACTGAAAAGTGTCTTGTTATTTAGAAGTGTTTTAATATATAGAAGGTCAGCCTGACATATACTTTCCTGTCAGCTGGAATGATCACATGAATTTATAGCATTCACAGAGCAGTTTGTAGATCTGACTGGATTTATGAATGAAATGTGTCATTTTTTTGATCGATCACTGAAGCTCTAACAGCGAGAGAAAAAGCAGGTTATTGTCTTTCCAGCATCTCTTTTCCAAGAACTGCCCCTCCCTCTAAAGTGGTTGCTATGGGTGCCACCATATTTATAAATGTGACCATTGATTGGTTTAGGGTGGGAAGAAGAGTCAAGTTGGGCTAATCATACTATCCTGCTATTTGGCCTCACGGATTAGGCTTGATTGTTCATGGTGGTTTACTCGCTAAGCCGTGACCAACTCTTATCACCCCATGGACTGTATTCTGCCAGGCTCCTCTGTCTATGGGATTTCTCAGACAAGAATACTGGAGTAGGTTGCCATTTCCTTCTTCAGGGGATCTTCCCCACCCCAGGAATTCATTGACAGTTTACCTAATTTTCTAAAAGAGGAAATGGGTACATGCTAAGTGTAAAAAGCATACCTAGAGTGAGAACCTGTGTATTTCTAAACCAGACTAGAGTTTTTGCCCTACATTACACTGCAACCTCAAAATAAAAGTCATCATCTTCTTTAAAAGTGTTTTTCTGGGGATAGTTTGATTAGCAAAAGCAATAATTACATTTCGGTTCTACAATTGAAAAGTTTTAACAAATTCATTTCAAAACTTATTTCCAATAGTAAATTTGAGAATACTTTAAAAATCAACATTTTTGTGTGTTTTTTAATTTAAAGAGCTCATGCCTGCTCAGTTGTCTTTGATTCTTCTGTGACCCCCATGGACTGTATCCCACCAGGCTCCTCTATCCATGAGATTTCCCAGGCAAGAATACTGGAGTGGGTTGCCATTTCCTTCTCCAGGATGTCTTCCCAACCCAGGGATTGAACTCACGTCTCCTGTGTCGCCTGCATTTGTAGTTGGATTCTTTACCACTGAGCCACCTGGGAAGCCCTCTAAGAGGGACATCATCTAATAAAACTTTTGCTTAAGATAAAACTCTGTTTCAAGATTTCTTGGCAGGGTATCATTTCCTAAATGCCATACATTATACACTTAAAATTCAAATATTAGGTTGGCTAAAAAAATTGGGTTTTTCTTAACATCTTATGGAAAAGCCCAAATGAAAATTTTGACCAACCCAGTACTTTGAAGGAATAAGTCAAATAATATTAACACAAATGTTAAGTCTGTCTAGTTATATTTATCCTTTTAGAAGTCTAATAAGATCAAATCAGTAAAACAGACATATGTTTTCCTATTTGGTCTGAATATGTACATGTGTCTTTTCTCTGGCCCTGCAGATGTAGCTAAAAAAAACTTTCAATTAGTGAAATGAGTTCCTTAATTTATAAAGCAAATTCAATTAGACTGATATTATGTAGAGGATCCATTTGAGTTTGACCTAAATTTTTGGAACCTGAAACAGCAAACCATTATATAGAAAATATCATTAAGTCCCTAGCTCTTGCAGTCATGGTTCCAGCCATTTCTAATTTTATTTGCTGTGGTTACCTGTCTCAGTCTGAGCTCTTATGGAGGAACCAAAATTCACAACAATGCATTATTGCCAACATCTTTGATTCTCTCTTTTATTTCCCCTTTGCAAATGATGATGATGATTAGTGCTTAGTGATTTGGAAGCCTGTTTTTATGACTCAGCCTCTGAAGGGCTATAATTTCCCATAAAATTGCTGTCCACACTTGGACCACAAAGCAACTCCTCCCTTTATAACCATGAAAATTTTGTTAAAGCTGGATCTTACTTGAGAGTCCTTACTTTAAAAGTTTTAGGGGTTCTTGGTAAGTGAATAGAAAAAGTTATCTGCAAGTGAATTTTTATTTCATTTCGTTCCCCCAAATTGAGGAGCTCATCAGGGATTTAGAACAATTTCATCACCAGTGCGTCAGCAACTTTCTTGTTTATGGTGGGAAATCAGGTAAGTGACAAAACAGGCTCAACCTATGGCACACAAAACTGCCCCCGGTGTTCCTGGGTCAGGATACCTCCCATGGCACCACTGCTATCCACACCTGTTCCTCCCAAAGGCCCTGTGGCTGCCACAGTTGAGCCGCAGGATGGTGGTAGTGCTGGCTATGTGCAACTCTCAATTCCCAAAGCTTTGCTGTGTTCCAGCTCTCACACTCTGTTCAGAATGCTTCATTTCCTCTGAAAGCCAAGTTTTTTTTAAGTAAATTTGTTAGGAAATAACTGAGAAGATGAAATCTTTCTCAGGAGGCTTCTCAGTCCCTCATGTAAAAGAGAAGACTATTTCTTGGGTTAATAATTGTGACCCAAGGACTTCCCTGGTGGTCCAGTGGTTAAGAGTTCACCTTCCAATGTAGGGGACATGGGTTTGATCTCTGGTCTGGGATTTAAGATCCCACATTCTGAGGGTCAACTATGCCCATGAGCCACAATGAAAGATCCCACATGACTCACCGAACATCTCCATGCCACCACTAAGACCTGAAGCAGCCAAATAAATAAATACTTTTTAGAAACTTTAATATCGATGACAAAATGACCAATGACCACTATATTAAAACAGGGGGTTATATGACATTTATATTGAATCAATAACTATGAATTCCTATTGGGTCAATTCCATCGATCTTTCTGTTCTTTGTTTAGTTGACTAAAAATTGGCTTTCACTCTGTCATGTTTTCATATTTGCAAGTTGTAAGGTTATATAAGCATTCATTCAACCATTTTTTCAACATCTATTCACTGATCCTCAATCTGTGCTAGGTACTATTACTCAGTGAGAGTTAAACCTCTACCCTTGCCCAAATGTATATAATATTGATCTATATAAAGAATTGGTCTCTTGCCATGAATGATAAATATAGTTTAAAAAATGCCACCAAGCCCTAGTCCTACTGAGATATTTTTCAAGGTTAGGCAAGCTGCTTGATCTTTCCCCTTGTATTTTGGAAATGCTACAGAAAAGGTTGCCTTAGACAAGGCCAGAGGAACTCTTGACCTGGGGTCACCCTGTAGAGGATCCCGTACATTGTAAACACCACTCGGTTCCAAGGAAATGCATTTCCACTTTTCTTGCCCTGTATCCACAAAACAAAAGGCTCCAGTGTCCCAGTGCCATGAAGGCTTTTGGACTTTGTCACTGCCAATGTCAGAGACAGACACTGCTTTGGAAGTGTGGGAAAAAATATTGAGGTGGAGCAAAAGAAATGAATGTGCAAATCCTTTGTATCAGATAACATGAATACAACATTGTCTTGAGTCATAAAGTATTTATTTCCCAGGAGTGCTGAGTGTCTATATTTCTTTCCTTGTTGCTAAGGATTGAACTGTGTTCTTCCAGAGTCATATGTTGAAGCCCTACTCTCCAACATGACAGTATTTGGAGACGGGGCCTTTAAGGAGGAAACCAAGGTTAAATAAGGTCATATGGGTGAGCCATGGTCCAATAGGACTAGTGTCTTTATAAGAAGGGATACCCAGTGTTCTCTCTCTCTAGCTGTCCCCCAACCACCAGTTGCATGGGCTCAGAAGAAAGACCACGTGAGGACTACGGCAAGAAGACAAGCATTCTATGATCTCATGTATACTGGAGTCTAAAATAAACTCAGAACCAGATGGGATTTCCTCATGGTTCAGTCAGTAAAGAAACTGCCTGCAATGCAGGAGACCTGGGTTTAATCCCTAGGTCAGGAAGATCCTCTGGAGAAGAAAATGGCAACCCAGTCCACTATTCTTTCTGGGAAATCCTATGGACAAAAGAGCCTGGCGGGCTACATTCTATGAGACTGCAAAAGTTGGAATGACTTAATGACTAAGCCACCGCATAGAACTGGATGAGTTGCCAGGGGCTGGGGGTTGGCGGGATGAGAAAAACAGCAAGATATTGGTCCAAGGGAATAAATTTTTAGTTATAACTCTGAGGAGCTGATGTACAGCCTGGTGATTATAATTAATAATACCATATATTTTTTTGAAATTTGCGTAAGAGACTACATGTCAAGCATGCTCATCAAATAAGTAAATAAGGAGACTATGTAAGGTGATGGCTATGTTAATTACCTTGGCTGTGGTAATCATTTCACAATGTAAACATGTATCAATTTGCCTCATGGTACCCTTTAACATATACAATTTTATTTATCTAGTACAACCCAATAAAACTAAGGGGAAAAAGAATCAGTGTCATGCTTCATATGTTTCATCTAGGCGTACATATATGTACATATTTTTTAAGCAGCAGAAGTTAATTAACGTTGCAAAATGATACTCAGACACCATGTTGTGTCTGAGTACATGGTGTACTTGGTGTATACACCAAGTGTGTACAGTTATTGTGTACACTTCACTAATCTATGACCATCCCCAGATCCAGGAGTTAGAACACGCACATATTAAGCAGCTCAGCCTGCCATAACAAAACACAGTCTGGCGGTCTTAAACTGTAGAAATCTACTTACAGTTCTGGAGGCTAGAAGTTACAGATCAACATCCAGCAGGTTTGGTTTCTGGAGAGGAAACCCAGCTGCGGATAAATGCCTTCTTATTTTTTCCCCTTTTTTTCCCTAGCTTTATTGAGGTATCACTGATAAATAAAAATTGTATGTAGTTAAGCTGTACAGTGTGATTTTTAAAAAGCATACAACATTATGATTTGATACATATGAAAGAAAGTGAAAGTGTTAGTCATTCAGTTGTGTCTGACTCTTTGGAACCCCATGGATTGTAGCCCCCCTTGCTCCTCTATCCATGGAATTCTCCAGGCAAGAATACTGGAGCAAGTTGCCATTTCCTCCCCAGGAGATCTTCCCAACCAAAGATTGAACCCAGTCTCCTCTTGCATTGTAGGCGATTCCTTACTCTCTGGGCAATCAGGGAACCCCTGGCTTTGCAAGTGCTGTTTCCTCTGTCTGAGCATCTTCCCAATCATTAACCTCTCCTTCCCTGAGTTTGTCCTCATCATCCTTCAGGTGTCAGGTTCGAGGTCACTCGCCACACCCAGCCCCCATAAAGTGGGTTAGACCCTGGTGTCTGTCCCCATAGCATTCTGTCCCTCCCCTGATACCCACTCTCTTCACGTTCTCATAGCAGAGCGTAGGCGCTCAAACTACGTTTCCAAATAAATACTTTTGGGTTAACATCCACTTAAAACAAACAATAAGATGATACAACAATAGAGAATAGGTTATCTCTGCAGAAATGTCATTGTCCTATGCACACATACCATATATTTGTAGTCTGTTGCTAGAAACTTCAAAGGCCTCTGGTGATGCAGAAAAATGTTTACATCACCTAATGGACTCATTTGCTAGACTGAAATTAACAGATATTGATAAATCATATTATAGCAATCCAAATCAGTTATTTTATAAACTGAGGTTCTGCCTGTATGATGCAATATGGAAATGCAATGTAGGGATACAGTTACTCTCCAGAAGGGAGAAGGAGGTCATTTTTTTTTTTTTTCACAAATAAGATTTTCTGGTTTCAGATAATTTACTAACGTTCTGTGAGTTGCAGAAAACAACATAGGTGACACACTTCCTTGGAAAAAAATGGAAGAGATGACAAGCTTTATCAGAACGAAAGAATGTGCTCAAGCACTTTCAGTCCAGAAATGTCAGCTTTCTCCTGCTGCTTCCTATTAACAGAATTAAAAGGCAAACTTTAGGGCATTTCCCCCCTATTATATGTTGACTGAATCTGTGAAGAGCTATGAAATGCTAACCAAAAGGACAACCCAAAATAAATTTAATAAGAAGCACAGACTCTACAAGGAAAGCCCTTTGTAATGTTTTCCAGGGCATGGCCCCTTTTGAACATTACATTCAGGAAAGTATTATACGAAGGAAACGTCACTTTATGAGGTTTTAGATGAAGCCTTTTCTATTTTAATGAATGTCACATAGAAGGAAATGTTCAATATAACAGAGTTTCACTGAACTGTATTTTTGGAATAAACGCAGTTACTCTGGATTTTCAGCTTTAATCTTGTGAGAAATACATTTCTAAACATCTCTAGCCAGGCCTTCAAAGTTTATTCCCTTCCCAGTGTGGATTTTAACTCCCAAGGTCCAGCCAAACTCACATTTGTGATATTCTTCAGGTTAATGAAAGGCAAACAAATTGACAAAGCACTGTATCAAATGAGTGGTAAGGACATTTCCATTCAATTATTCTTAAGCCCTGAAAAACAGGGTGTGTGTGACTTTGCTCCGTTTTAAATTACCTCAGCATTTAAAAACCACCTGGATGGGTTCAAGAAGTAATGTGAGGCTGAGAAAAATATGAATTAATGAAGAACACATTTTGTTGATAGGCCTATAAATAAATTGTTTCTGTAGTTGGCACCCAGAGATTGAATAATGCTAAAGCAAGCAGACACAGATTGCTGAAGTCTTTTTATGTAAAATGCGGTTAGTTCCTGCTTCCTTTGCTATGCTAATGAATGCCAGGGAAAGTGTAAGCTGTATTTTAACTTTTTGTTTACATCGGTGGACACATGCTGAGAAAGTTCCCATGGAATTCCGCTTACCACATGTACTTAAAAGGTCCAAGCTCATGGAATTAATCACATTTTAAAAAATGATTTGGCTTCCCACATTCAAGATAATAGTCCTTTGTTATTTTTAACAACTCTGGCATATAAGACATGGAATAACTGTTCAAGTATAACAGCATAGCCTTCGTTACAATAAATCGTTAAATTTAATAGATCTGGATGGTGACAGAGGGCTGATTCTCTTAGATGGTCAGATGTTTAATCTCCCTGGAAGCATGGAGGAAAAATCCACAAGCACAGAGTTCTTTGGATTTTCTACAGAGGTGGGTTCTTTCAAAACCAAAGCATCTTTTTCAGTCAAGAAGGCAAGAAGGCATGTGTGATCAGTCGTGTCCAACTCTTTGTGACTGTATGGACTGTAGTCCGCCAGGCTCCTCTGTCCATGGGATTTTCCAGGCAAGAATAATGGAGTGGGTTGCCATTTCCCCCTGCCATGGATCTTGCTGACCCAGAGATCAAAGCTGCATCTCCTGTGTCTCCTGCATTGCAGGCTGATTCTTCACCACTGAGCCACTGGGGAAAGCCCTGAAGGTGACAAAGTAGAAAGGAAATAGTGAAATCTTTGAGGGTGGAGAAGTCACCCTATGTTCTAGCAACAGCAGGAAAAGGCATGTCACTTCCTCTGTCATCCACACACTTCTGCACTGTATCCCGTTCTAGTTCCTTATAATAAGCCAAGAAGATGAGGCTGGTGGGGCCGCCCCAAGCCTGAGAGCTGAGGGGACTGTTGGAGGCCATCACACCACATATCTAGATGTTTAAGTTTGAGAGCAAGCAAACAAGTTGTTACATAAAATATGTAATCTGTTCTGTTCTCCTACTTAAATAAGTATCTTAAAAAAATTAATGGGTTATACATTGACTTTAAAAAATACACAACATGGGAATTTTGAGTTAAGTTTTATGCGGGGCAAATGAGGACTTCAGCCTAGGAGACAGCACCTCAGATAGCTCTGAGAAACTGTTCCAAAGAGGTAGGAGAGAGGTCAGTATATATATGATTTTGGTGAAGGGGGAATACATACAATCAAGCACGTTTTTCTAGATGATTTCTACTAGTTTCATGAAGCTTTTGCTGATCACAAGGAATAGTCGTCACCATGAAGGATTTTGGTGCTATTCTCGATATGGGGAGTTACAAGAATTGGGCTCATAAAATTGGCTTCTGAAAATATCTATCTGAATACTTGTCCTGCCAATTTTTCCCTGAGCACATGGTGCTTCATTTCTGCTCTCCACCCTGAACTCCTTCCAGGGGGTGTTGAAGCTCAGCAGTGCAACAGCACATTGTTTAATCCTTGTAGAGGTGGGTGGCAAGTACCCAGGGCAAGTGCCAATTTGTAGTTGACACATAGTTGATTTACAATGTTGTGTTAATTTCAAGTGTATAGTATATGTGAAATCTAAAAACATGGCACAAATGAATATATTTACAACACAGATGTAGAAAACCAATATTTCTTCTTAATAATAAAATGAAAAACACACGTGATACTGTGGTTTATTAATAAGACTGAAAGTGGGTAAAATGTCAAAAAAACTGAATTTAACTTTTACTGTACAGATCTGGGTGTCTGGTTGGCGAGCCAGCACTTTTTAGGTGAGTAATAAAACACAAGTATATCATCATTTATTTTTTAAATTACACATTTATCTCATACAGTTTCTGCAGATTCACTTGTTATATTGTGATGGTCATGGTTTCCATGTGGATGGCATTTGTTGGCAGCCAAATCAGCGGATGTGTCTTGAGTCTTTGTGGTTCTTAGATAGTTTTTTATTCATTAATATTTGTTCTGTGACAGTAGCAACTAGGATTTTTTATTAAAATGTAATGCAATACTTAGGTTCAAAAGTGAATATGAAAATTAATAAATTATGTTCAAACATTATAATAAGGATATTGGTAATAATTATCACAAAAGCATATCAAAGTAGTGTAGTTATAAATGTCCATCCCTCCTATGGATTTTCAAAGTATCTCAAAGCAATATCAAGAGTCATAGGGTATCTCTTAGACTGTTTTCTTTAGAATCTTCAATGCTGGGATATTATCCAAAAAAGTGAAAATGGCAGCATGTGATTCAGTTTGTTCCAGTCTCTGTTCAACTGAGATCATAACTTACTTTCTAATGGCTAGAAAATAATTTTTATAAAAAGTTGTTTTGGAAGCATTTGGGTATGCATCTTTTTCTTCATAGTCAGGAAATATTTTAATTTCTTGTTGGAATTTCCTTCTCTTTTAATGAAATATCACATTTGTTGCATACTTAACATCAGTTGCTTACAATTGAGAAAAATCATTGTCTTCAATTTTTAAAAAAGCTTCAAAGTTCTTTTTAAAATGATGTAGCAAACATCTTATTTGTATTGTTGGTCATTATATTTTGCTAACATTATTAACACACAAAATAAAATTTGTAATAAATTTTCCACTGAAAGTCCCAATTTGATTTTTATTTGAGGAGCTTTTCAACATAATTTTTTGAAATCCAGTTAAACTGAGTAACATTTGCTTTTTTTATGGGTATTCTTTTCTGATTTTCTTGTGCAATGATCTAATTTGAATCCTCCATCCAAAAGAGAAATCATATTTTTTCATTTTTTATTCATATGACAGGCTTAGCCATTCTGTTAACAAATTTGGAAATCATTTCTGCTAAATTCAAAATTTTCCATGTTTTCATGGTTTGTAGAAATGTTAAGGAGCAGTTGATACGAAGGGTACAAACTATCAGCTATAAAATAAATAGTATGAGGATCCAAAGTATAACGTGGGACTATAATTCATAGCACTATATTGCATAGCTGAAATTTGTTAACAGAAGAGAATTTAGATGTTTAAAAATACGTATATGTGCAAATATGTGAGTTGATGGATGTGTTAATTAACTAGATGGGGGGAATTCCTTCACAATATATACATATATCAAATTATGAGGTAGATTTTAAATATGACACCACCCTTATGGCAGAAAGTGAAGAGGAACTACAAAGCCTCTTGATGAAAATGAAAGTGGAGAGTGAAAAAGTTGGCTTAAAGCTCAACATTCAGAAAACGAAGATCATGGCATCTGGTCCCATCACTTCGTGGGAAATAGATGGGGAAACAGTAGAAACAGTGTCAGACTTTATTTTTGGGGGCTCCAAAATCACTGCAGATGGTGACTGCAACCCTGAAATTAAAAGATGCTTACTCCTTGGAAGGAAAGTTATGACTAACCTAGATAGCATATTCAAAAGCAGAGACTACTTTGCCAACTAAGGTATTCAAGGCTATGGTTTTGCCAGTGGTCATGTATGAATGTGAGAGTTGGACTGTGAAGAAAGCTGAGCGCTGAAGAATTGATGCTTTTGAACTGTGGTATTGGAGAAGACTCTTGAGAGTCCCCTGGACTGCAAGGAGATCCAACCAGTTCATCCTAAAGAAGATCAGTCCTGGATTTCTTTGGAAGGACTGATGCTGAAGCTGAAACTCCAGTACTTTGGCCACCTCATGGGAAGAGCTGACTCATTGGGAAAGACTCTGATGCTGGGAGGGGTTGGGGGCAGGAGGAGAAGGGGACAATGGAGGATGAGATGGTTGGATGGCATCACCGACTCGATGGACATGAGTTTGGGAAAACTCTGGGAGTTTGTGATGGACAGGGAGGCCTGGCGTGCTGCGATCCATGGGGTCGCAAAGAGTCGGATACGACTGAGCGACTGAACTGAACTGAACTGAGACTTTAAATATCTCACAATTTTGTTAACTACACCTCCATAAAGCTGAAAGAAGAGTTGCAGTAAGCATCATTGTGCTTGTATTAGACCCATGATAGCATCTTTTAATATTCTTTTAAGAATATTAGAACAATGCTGTGTATTCCATTCTGTATTTACTTATTTGTTGAAAAATATCAGCTGTTTGTCATTTATTCTTGTTTTTTCAGTTTAGTATTTGCTAAGTTTATATGCATATAACATTTTGTGCTCTTTTTGGAAATAGTTTTATGTGTTTTTTTTCACTGCACTAGGTCTTCACTGTTGCACAGTCTTTTCTCTAGTTGCAGAGAGTGGGGCTACTCTCCAGATGTGGTGTGCAGCCTTCTCATTGCAGTTGCTTCTCTTGTTGTGGAGCACAGACTCTACACAGGCTTCAGTAGCTGCGGCTCCCAGGCTCTGGAGCACAGGCTCAATAGTTGTGGTTCACAGGTTTAGGTGCTCCATAGCATGTGGGATCTTCCCGGACCAGGGATCAAACCTGTGTCTTCTGCTTGATAGGTGGATTCTTTACCACTGGACCACCAGGGAAGTCCTGACATTTATGTTCTTTTAATCAAGAATGTACGTCCAGTCACGAGTATCTTCATTGGCCAAAACCAATTACGAACATTGGTTAAGAAATACAGAATGGTAGTAACTAGAACTTAGAATTTACAATATAACAGCTTTTTTCCAGTGTGAAAGAATTTGGGTTCAGAGTGAAATATAGGGAGCACAGAGGATTTATGGAGCAGTGAAGCTACTCTGTATGATACAGTAATGATGATACATGTCATTACACATTTGTCCAAACCTACAGAATGTATAATACCAAGCACGAACTCTGACATCAGCTCTGGACTTGTGGCCATAATGATGTGTCAGTGTACGCTTATCCGTTATAACAAGCATAGCACTCAGATGGGGGCATTGATGGTGGGGGAGGCTGTGTATGTTTCCAATAGAAAATCTCTGTACTTCTATTCTGCTGTGAACCTAGAACTGCTCTTTAAAAAAAAAAGCCTATAAAAAAATGAAGTATAAATTTTCTTCCACATTTATCCAATGGAAAACTGTAATCACTGATTTGAATCAGATTGTGCTTTGCTAGAAATGTTCTCATTTGTGTCGGGCTATGACAGTCATTTTCCAGAATCATCATCCAATAAACAGAGTTGAGTTCCAGAGGTTTTGACTTTTCTTACTCAGTATGTAGATTTTATGAATGTAGTTTTCTTCAACCTCTAACAAGAATGCCAGACTTAGATTTGCTGCTTATGAATCATGAATTTGATAGGAATAATTTTCTCTTTCATTTTCATTGTTTGGATCAGTGGTTAGAGCTTTGTGTGTTGAGAATCTGACACAGCAGCCATTGTAGTTGACCAATTTCAGTTGTGGACATGAGGAGAAAAATGTCCTTGTGTATTGTCATTGCATCCTATTTAAATCAAGAATTTCCTGCTTGCAGATTTTATGTAGGCCATAGTGTACATAAGTCTGCTCACTTTCCTAGCTTCTGGTTATTAAATTTGAAACACTAATTGGAAAAATTTCTCTGTTATTGCTTTTTAGCTTTTATCCTATTTTAAGATCTACCTTTGTATTATGCATTTTTTCTTTAGCTTTTTGTTTATTTGTTTATTTTTGGCTGGGCTTGGTCTTTGCTGCAGTGCGGGCTAGTCCTAGCTGTGGTGTGCGCACTTCTCATTGCAGTGGCTTCTCTTGTTGTGGAGCAGAGTCTAGTCCTGCGGGCTTCAGTCACTGCACCAAGTGGGGTCCGTGTTTGCGGTGCACAGACTTAGTCGCTCAGAGTCATGTGGAATCTTCCTGGACCTGGGATCGAACTGGTGTCTCTTGCATTAGCAAACAGATTATTTTCCACTGAGCCACCCAGGAAGCCCCTGTATCTTATATGTTTATCATGATTCAAATTGTACACATTCTTAGTGATCTAAAGTAAGCATCAGCATACTTTAAGAGGCCAGATAGTAATTCTTTTTGGTTTTTTGGTCACACAGTATCTGTAGCAAATCACTCAAATCTGACATTGTAGCATGAAAAAAACCATAAACAATACACATAGAAATAGAAGCATGGAGGTAGCACAGCAAAACTTCATATAAAACAAAGACAGATCAGATTGTCTCACAAGTGGCAGGTTCGATGGCAGTGCTGTGGTGTGCACAGTGGGGGAGTAATTTAGGGCAGTGGCACTGGAGATGGTGTGACAGAAAAGGCTGGTAAGGGTTGCAGGAGGTGGCTGCAGCTCCTGGCCCAGCAAGGAGAGGCCCTGTGATCTCACCCATGGTGACCTCCATGCCTTCCTCTCAGGGAGCTTGCCAGGAGCTTCTGCTGCAGGACAGAAGAGGGAACTGATAACAACAGCAAACAGACAATGTCTGTGGAGGGTTTTCACAAGCCATACTTCAACAGGCATTAATACTCACTCCTTGCACCACGTCTTGGAATAATAATACTGTTATTATCACTCAGGCTTCTCAGGTGGCTCAATGGTAAAGAATCCATCCACCTGCAATGTTTAGTTCCGTCCAGTTCAGTCGCTCAGTCATGTCCAACTCTTGGAGACCCCATGGACTGCAGCACCCAAGGCTTCCCTGTCCATCACCAACTCCTGGAGTTTGCTCAAACTCATGTGCATTGAGTCGGTGATGCCATCCAACCATCTTATCCTCTGTCATCCCCTTCTCCTTCTGCCCTCAATCTTTCCCAACATCAGGAACTTCTCCAAAGAGTTAGTCATTCGCATCAAGTGGCCAAAGTATTAGAGCTTCAGCTTCAGCATTAGTCCTTCCAATGAATATTCAGGACTTATTTCCTTCAGGATTAACTGGTTTGATCTCCTTGCTGTCCAAGGGACTCGAAAGAGTCTTCTCCAACACCATAGTTCAAAAGCATCAATTCTTTGGTGTTCAATTTTCTTTATATTCTGCCTCTCACATCCATACATGACTACTGGAATAACCATAGCTTTGACTATATGGACCTTTGTTGGCAAAGTGATGTCTCTGCTTTCTAATATGCGGCCTAGGTTTATCATAGCTTTCCTTCCAAGGAGTAAGCGTCTTTTAATTTCAAAGCTGCAGTCACCATCTGCAGCGATTTTGGAGCCCAAGAAAATAAAGTCTGTCACTGTTTCCATTGCAGTGTAGGAGACATTGATTTGATCCGTGGATCAGGAAGATCTCCTGGAGGAGGAAATGGCAACCCATTTCGGTATTGTCTTGGAAATCCCATGGACAGAGAAGCCTGGTGTGTTACAGTCCTTGGGACTGTAATAGAGTAGGACATGACTTAGCAACTAAACATTATCAACAAATACCAAATAATGGAAACCAAGGCAGAAAGATTTAAGTAACTCATTCAAAGTTGCAAAGTGAATAGACGGCAGAGCTGGGATTTGAACACCTAAGCACCCAGTGTCTTTAAACAAAAAGTCACTTTGGGAATAGCATCTTTGTATGGTTGGCTAAAGGGATGAGGGTAAGAAAAATGACCCAAGATCACATTTAGATTGGACTATTATGTCTGGTCATTGAGCATACATCTATGGTATAAAGCTAAGAATTTCATTGTTTCAAGAAAGAAGAATGGGGAAGGAGTCTCCTTTGTAAAAGCCCATGCTTCTCCTTTTATCTCAGAATGCATTCCAAGTAGTTTTGGATTTAGGGTTGACTTTGCCAATGGGATTCGTGTGCAAGGTCTGATTTGATGGTCTTCTTGCTCCCAAAGGTTTCTACCACTACCTGACAGTGCCTGAAATTCCAATATTAGATACTCATTCCTTTGTATGTTGAGGACTTTGAATTTTGTATAGGCAGACAGTGTAGGAGACATTGATTTGATCCGTGGATCAGGAAGATCTCCTGGAGGAGGAAATGGCAACCCATTTCGGTATTGTCTTGGAAATCCCATGGACAGAGAAGCCTGGTGTGTTACAGTCCTTGGGACTGTAATAGAGTAGGACATGACTTAGCAACTAAACATTATCAACAAATACCAAATAATGGAAACCAAGGCAGAAAGATTTAAGTAACTCATTCAAAGTTGCAAAGTGAATAGACGGCAGAGCTGGGATTTGAACACCTAAGCACCCAGTGTCTTTAAACAAAAAGTCACTTTGGGAATAGCATCTTTGTATGGTTGGCTAAAGGGATGAGGGTAAGAAAAATGACCCAAGATCACATTTAGATTGGACTATTATGTCTGGTCATTGAGCATACATCTATGGTATAAAGCTAAGAATTTCATTGTTTCAAGAAAGAAGAATGGGGAAGGAGTCTCCTTTGTAAAAGCCCATGCTTCTCCTTTTATCTCAGAATGCATTCCAAGTAGTTTTGGATTTAGGGTTGACTTTGCCAATGGGATTCGTGTGCAAGGTCTGATTTGATGGTCTTCTTGCTCCCAAAGGTTTCTACCACTACCTGACAGTGCCTGAAATTCCAATATTAGATACTCATTCCTTTGTATGTTGAGGACTTTGAATTTTGTATAGGCAGAAGGCATGTGTGCTCAGTCGTGTCTGACTCTTTGCAACACCATGAACTACATAGCCTGCCAGACTCCTCTGTCTGTGGAATTTTCCAGGCAAGGATACTGGAGTGGGTTGCCATGCCCTTCTCCAGGTATCGAACCTGAGTTTCCTGTGTTGCCAGTGGATTCTTTACCACTGTGCTATCAGGGAAGCCCTGTTTTGCAGGATGCTCTTCCCGGGTGGCTCAGATAGTAAAGAATCCGCCTACAATGCAGGAGACCTGCATTCAATCCCTGGATTGGGAAGATCCCTGGAGGAGAGCATGGCAACCCACGCTGGTATTCTTGCCTGGTGAATCCCCAGGGACAGAGGAGCTTTGGGGGCTACAGTCCATGGGGTCCCAAAGAGCTGCACACTCCTAAAGTATGCAGGTCCCTTTTGAAAGATACACTTAAATCCCCTGAAGGGATGGCAAATACCTGTATCCTGAAATTGTTTGCAGAGTAGGGAAGGTTCAGGAGACCAGGAAACAAAAGAGAAGACAAATACAGAAAGTGGTTCCCCTGAGAGGCTGTCAGTGAAAAATTACAAGTCCTTGAATTTATAGTGATGCAGATGAGCTTTAGTGGATGGGTTCTTTTATTCTAAAAGATTTATTTTTTAGAATGTTGACTGGCTATTTCAAGAAAAGTTAACTATTTAAACACATGCTGTGTGGCCCTTGTTCAGATGGTTGAAGTGGACACGCAGATGGCTAAACATCTGGGGAGGGACAAGAAGTGCAGAGATGATGATCATTCTCCGATCGCCTCTGGGGACAAGTTGGGACCTTGGAAGGTGCCGAACCTGGCTGAGGCCTTTGATGTAGAGACTGTGGTTTGGGGGCTTTGCAGACTCCTGGGGGTTCTGCCCTTGAGGGCTGACAAAATTAGTGCTTCCGTCCAAGGCATACTAACAGAAAAGCTCTGGACTGGGATTTTCCAGTCCTTAGTGTGCATCAGAGTCACCTTCAAGTCTTGTTGGGATACAGCTTCTGGGTTCCATCCCAGTGTCTGATCCAGTAGGTCTGGGGTATATCTCAAAAATCTACATTTCTTTCTTCTTCTTCTTCTTTTTTTGGCTTTGCCATGCAGTTTGCAGGAACGTAGTTCCCTGACCAGGGACTGAAACTGTGCCCTTGGCAGTTAGAGACCTAACCATTGGCCTGCCAGGGAATTCCTGAGAACCTGCCTTTCTCAGATATGCCCAGGTGACGCTGACATTGCTGGTGGGGAACCATGTTTGGAGTACTATTATTATAGAACATGAGTTTTCTAACAGGATTTGATTAAATAAACTTAAATTTATAAACATATTTGTTTATAAGTTCCCATTTTCTTTAAAAAAATTTCTAGAATCCATCTTTTCAAATGTATATCCCTCTGTCTTTAGGAATAAGGTCCAAAAGAGGTTCCTTGCCACTCACAGATTTAAGATGTGCAGTTTTGAAACTATCAGGGCAGCCCAAATAAAATAATTCTTAATTTTGCCCAAACATGAAATTTAGTTTCATATTCAACGACCTCTGTTTGCACGAGCTGACAGGAGCTGGTGAGTGACTAGAGGCTACTCAGAGGCTAATGTCAGACCATCTTTGTGTACTACTAGGCTGCTGGGTGGCTCAGTGGTAAAGAATCTGCCTGCAAATGCAGGAGACGCAGGAGACTTGGGTTATCCTTAGGTTGGGAAGATCCCCTGGAGAAGAAAATGGCAACCAACTCTGGTATTTTTGCCTGGAGAATTGGGCAAGAGGAGCCTGGCAGCTACAGTCCATGGGGTCACAAGAGTCGGACACGACTTAATGACTAAACCAGCAACACCACCGCAGGCTGATCAAATGATTACATATTATCATGTAATTTGATCAAATAATTACATATTATCACGTGGGAATCACAAACTAAAATGCCCGAAGGATCCAGGGGATCAACTGCACATCAGTGGAGAGAGCCAGATGGGGGAATGTGGTGACCTGAAGGACTTATGTCCATCCAAGGCCAGAGGCATCCAGAGCTTCAGCTGACTGATGCCAGGTAGGAAGGTGGGGCTGCTTTGAATCTGATTTTTTATGTGAAATCTCTCCCCAGCTTTTAAGGTCAGTCTCCTGAAGTCACAACAAAACACCTTTGTAAGCTGATTCTAAATTTACTTTCCTCATCCAAATATCCCACTATTTGAGCAATAGTAAAGAGTTTAGAAACCTAGCTTTTATGAATGTCAAGTGCTCAGTTCAGTATTTTAAGAGTTTCATTTACATATGCGCCTGCTCTTTTCAGCAGTTTTATTTTAATGAAGGGAAACAAATGTACTATGGACTTCATTCTTGGGGTGGGAGACTCCTCAGAGGAAAACTCAAACCAACTTGAGAAAGTCTGAATTCCATGCCACGAATACATAGCCTAGGGCCAAACAGAGATGGTATTCTCCGTGCTGTGCCTTATCATTATTCACATTCTTTTACTAGCTTGAAAATCATTTTGGGAAACAAATCCCCAGCTGTTGAAAACAGATATAATTTCCCTAAAGTGAAACAATTTGCCATTAAAATGTTTTTATCCAAAGGCCAGATTACCGTATGACAGTTGAGGTGTTTATGGTCCGCTCCCAATTATCTAGGACCTTGCCGTTGGACGTTCATATGAACTCTCTTTTCCTTTGCTTACCCTTTGACTATTTTATTGCTCATGCCCCCTCCAAATGCAAGCCTGGCCGATGGAATGGTAGGATGTGGTTTTACTAGCAGCTCTTTTAAGAGGCAGGTCGAGGGGCTCTTGGAATTGGAGCCTTAATTTGAAGTTAGAGTTTTGGCATTTTTCATTTCTACAGCTTCCTGCCAGTCCTGCTTTCATGGAAGGAGCTGAGGCTAACTAAGTTTTGTGTTTTTTCTCTTTCCAAAACACTGAAGATTTTTGGTTCTTTGCCTTGAGAGGGGAAAATGTCAATCTTTTTATAGGAAAAGCAAGAAGGGTAAACACTGGCTACCAGTGAGAGGTAAGGCAAGGACTAGCACGTGGAGGAACCAGTGGCATCCTTGATAAATAACCTGACATCTTTGGACCTAGGAAATGAAAGGGATAGATGGGCAAAATCAGTGATTTTCCCACTATGCTCTGGGAAGCTGTAAGTTTTCTACCGGGACCGCAGGTTTTCTACCATGTGGTTTTCTACCATGTCTTCTAATTGGACTGCAGGTCTTGACATAAATGGTTTATAAGGATCGTGTCATCCTTAGAGGCCAGGTGGTGGTGGTGGTGGTTTAGTCACTAAATCGTGTCCAACTCTTGCAACTGCATAGACTATAGCCCACCAGGTCCCTGGGATTTCCCAGGCAAGAATACTGGAGTAGGTTGCCATTTCCTTCTCCAGGGGATCTTCCCCACCCAGGGACTAAACCCATGTCTCCTGCACTGCACCCAGATTCTTAACTGCAAAGCCACCAGGGAAGCTTTAGAGGCCAGGGTTTTATCTTAAATATTCAAATGGATTCTATATTCATAAAGCATTCATTCTGTCTCTGCTTCAAGACATTTTTAACAAAAAAGTAAACATGCCTACAATCTTCCAGTAAAACAGATGCATCTAGAAAGATGCTTACATGTTGCATGACTCATCCCCTTGTGCTTTAGCGTGTCTTAGACAGAGATATGGGAGCAATCCCAAGAAAACCCCAGTCCAGTCCAGGTTACATGTGGCAACAGTGTTGGGAAGAAAGTGGTGAAATATGATACCAAACACATGAAAAACCATGTTCATCAGGAAGAGAATTACTAAACCATGAGACTAATTTTAGGAACATCAAAACCAGGATTTTTCTTAGCTTCTGAAGATAAAAGAGAGGTACTCTTTTCATGCAACCTTTTATTTTCTCTCCTCTCCATGAAACATCTTTGCTGCAAGCTGTCAGCCAATCTTCTATGATAATGAAACTTACTTTATTTACTATTGCAATAATATAAAAAAGCAAAGCCTTAAGAGAATTTCTAATATAGAACTGAAATGAGATAATATCAATGAAAAAAAATTAAAAAGTATTCCTGATATCAGAACACCCAGATATCAACATTCATTTGCCTTGAAAATTGCAATGAAGGAAAATATAAGTGAGCTTTAAAAATAATTAAGAGCTTACTCTGGTTTGACTGCCTTCTTAGAACCAGGTTATTTTCTAGCAAAGGGTAATCAGACTTGCTGCTAAAAATAATGTGAAGAGTCCACATTCCAGAGAGTTTGCCTAAGACAGTGAGGAAGTTCTGTGGCTTGTGAGACTTGTGGGCAGAGGTAAACCAAAAAAAGTAGGGTTTATGGAATAAATAGAAACCAGCCAGCAGTTATGTGTGGATGAGAAAGAGAAAAGCTTATTAGGAAGCCTGGAGGAGACTCTCTGGTTCCCAAGGTGCAGAAAAAAAAAGCAATGGAAACCCATTGCCTTTAGAAGGCTCTGAACTACCCAGAAATAGTGATTACTTAAGTGTCCCATCGTTCTGTAGCAAGTAGATGGCTTTCTGCAAAAAACGACCAAGTGTATTTCATAAGACTGTTATGCGAAAATAAAAGAGAAAAATGCCTTCCCTGGGAAAGTCCTTCCAGAGCGAAAGTGGAGCCTGACAGCCTGGAGGGCTGGAGCCTGTCAGGCATGGGGTAAGTTGTGATGGGTGAAGACCCAGGTTTGCTGACAGCTTGGTGGGACAAAACCCTTCTCATCCACACTTTCTTGAAGAAGAAGAATATGAAAGAAGCAAAGTATAGAGTGACTGTGATGATCTAGAAGGGTTGGATGGGGTTTGGGGTGGGAGGGAGGCTCAAGAGAGAAGGGATATATATATACATGTAGCTGATTCAGGTTGCTGTACAGCAGAAGCTAACGTAACTATACTCCAATAATAAAGCAAAAATAAAATAAAAAGTTTTTTTTTTTTAAATATGGCACCGCTTTAGCTAAGTCGCTTCAGTCGTGTCCTACTCCGTGCGACCCCATAGATGGCAGCCCACCAGGCTCCCCCATCCCTGGAATTCTCCAGTCAAGAACACTGGAGTGGGTTGCCATTTCCTTCTCCAATGCATGAAAGTGAAAAGTGAAAATGAGGTCGCTCAGTCGTTTCTGACTCTTCTCGACTCCATGGACTGTAGCCTACCAGGCTCTTCCGTCCATGGGATTTTCCAGGCAAGAATACAGATTTTTTTTTTTAAATATGGCACCGCTTTAGCTAAGTCGCTTCAGTCGTGTCCTACTCCGTGCGACCCCATAGATGGCAGCCCACCAGGCTCCCCCATCCCTGGAATTCTCCAGTCAAGAACACTGGAGTGGGTTGCCATTTCCTTCTCCAATGCATGAAAGTGAAAAGTGAAAATGAGGTCGCTCAGTCGTTTCTGACTCTTCTCGACTCCATGGACTGTAGCCTACCAGGCTCTTCCGTCCATGGGATTTTCCAGGCAAGAATACAGAAGTGGGGTGCCATCGCCTTCTCCGAATATGACGGACACTAAGCCTCTCTATTTCAAAATAAACTGTTGAGTCTTCAAAAGGCTAAAGATTTCTTTTTCCTCTGAGTCGAAACAGACATTCACGTCACAGCCAGCACACAATTCTCCTTATGCCTTCTTAAGCTATATTTTGGTTAAGGACCAGCTCCAGTGATACTAGTGATGAGCGATTTTTTGTTTGTTTATTTGCCAGCAGCCAATGGACTTATGTTTACAACTCTGACCTAACTCAACAACAGTGTGCTTTTGGCAGATGCTTCTGCAGAGTCTGGAACACAGGGCTGCCTTACCAGTCAAATCTTGGCTAAACAAAACTGTGTCAAATTCAAACTCTGAGTTCAGAGCTCCATAAAGAGTTCTGGGTAGATGATAATCCTAAATTGGAGAAAGAGTTAAGAGGGGAGTAAAAGAAAAAAGAAAACAGCTCTAAGGAGCAGACATATCATTGTCTGTGTTGTTTTTCAGTTGCTAAGTTTTATCAAACTCTTTCCGAGCCCATGGACTGAAGCATGTCAGGCTTCCTTGTCCTTCACTATCTCTCCCAGAGTTTGCTCAAGTTCATTCCATTGAGTCAGTGATGCTATCTAACCATCTCATCCTCAACTTTCCCCTTTTCTTTATGCCTTCAATCTTTCCCAGCATCAGGGTCTTTTCCAATGAGTCAAATTAGCCATAGCTAAGAGAGAAAGTGAATCAGTGTTTTGTCCCAGTAGCTGGGGATTGCCTTCATCTTTCCTCATCATGATGTAGTTGTTTTGCATGAAATAGTGTGATATGACACACTAGTTAAAGGCAACAATAGATGGGTTTACCCAACTTTTCTCTTAATCATGAAATGATTGTAACTGTGAGCTCAACCCCAATTGAACATGAGCCACAAGCTTTGGGGATCCTAGTGATTATTTCCTAAAAGGGATTTAATAACATATTATCTAACTGAAGCCAGGTGACCGAACTGTACAATCAACCATGACCCCTTTTTTGTACTAAAGTTTAGCATCTATTTTTTCAAATGCTGTGATTAAATCTTTCGGAAGAAATTTAAACATGGAGTGTCATAGAAAGCACTACATTGCTCTTGACATTTAAGTATGAAGCTCATGTAGGTTGCAGGAAGGTGAAGGGGCAAATAGATTTTAATTTTTTTAATTTTTAATATTTTTAGAGTGTAAGCTCTTTTTTAAAAATTCTTTATTTATGGCTGCCGTGGGTCTTTGTTGCTGTCGCAGGCTTTTGTTTAGTTCCGGAGATCGAGGGCTCCTCTCTAGCTGTGGTGTGCAGGGAACTCATTGTGATGGCTTCTCTTGTTGCAGAGCCCAGACTCCAGGACATGTGAGCCTCAGTAATTGTGGCTCTTGGGCTCTAGAGCACAGGCTCAGTAGTTGTGATGCATGGGCTTAGTTGCTCAACAGCGTGTGGGATCTTCCAGATTATGGATGGAAACCATGTGTCCTGTCCTGCATTGGCTGGTGGATTCTTTACCACTGAGCCGCCAGGGAAGCCCAGAATATATTTTCATTAAGTGTGTTCTGTTGTTTTAGGGTCTGGAGATATAGTGAGTGAAACAAAGAAGCCCTGCCTTTATGGAGCCTATATCAGATACACACACACACACACACACACACACACACACACACACACACAACAAAAAGCTCCAGAGATAAATACATAGAAATAAAGAAATACAGAGTGATGACAGGAGTGGTAATTCATACTACTGGGAGGGTCTCTCCAGTTCAGATGCTCAGCCGTGTCTGACTCTTTGTGACCCCATGGACTGCAGCATGCCAGGCTTCCCTGTCCATCACCAGCTCCAGGAGTTTGCTCAAACTCATGTCCATTGAGTTGGTGATACCATCCAACCATCTTATCTTCTGTCATCCCCTTCCTGCCTTCAATCTTTCCTAGCATCCAGGGTCTTTACTAATAAGTCAACTCTTTGTATCAGGTGGCTGGAGTATTAGAGCTTCAGCTTAAGCATCAGTCCTTCCGAAGAATATTCAGGACTTATTTCCTTCAGGAATGACTGGTTTGATTTCCTTGCTCTCCAAAGGACTGTCAAGAGTCTTCTCCAACACCACAGTTCAAAAGCATCAGTTCTTCAGTTCTCAGCTTTCTTTATGGTCTACCTCTCACATCCATACATGACTACTGGAGTAACTTTAGTTTTGACTACTACTTTGTCAGCAAAGTAATGTCTCTGTTTTTAAATATGCTTTCTAGATTTTTGACAACTTTTCTTCCAAAGAGTAAGCATCTTTTAATTTCATGGCTGCAGGCACCATCTGCAGTGATTTTGGAACCCAAGAAAATAAAGTCTGTCTCTCTGTTTCCATTGTTTCGCCATCTATTTGCCATGAAGTGATGAGACCACATGCCATGATCTTGGTTTTTTTAAATGTTGAGCTTTAAACCAGCTTTTTCACTCTCCTCTTTCACCTTCATCAAGAGGCTTTTTAGTTACTCTTCACTTTCTGCCATAAGAGTGGTGTCATCTGCATATCTGAGGTTATTGACATTTTTCTCCCTGAAGTCTTGATTCTGGCTTGTGCCTCATTGAGCCTAGTGTTCTGCATGATGTTTTCTGCACAGAAGTTAAATAGGTGAGTGACAATATACAGCCTTGATGTACTTCTTTCCCAATTTGCAACCAATCCATTGCTCCAAGTTTGGTTCTAATTGTTGCTTCTTGACCTGCATACGGATTTCTCAGGATGCAGGCAAGGTTATCTGATATTCCCATCTCTTTAAGAATTTTCCGCAGTTTGTTGTGATCTTCGTAGTCAAAGGCTTTAGTGAAGCAGAAGTAGATGTTTTTGTGGAATTCCCTTGCTTTTTCTATGATCCAGGGAATGTTGGCAATTTGATCTGTTTCCTCTGCCTTTTCTAAATCCAGCCTGAACATCTGGAATTTCTCAGTTCACATTCTTTTGAAGCCAAGTTGGAGAATTTTGAGCATTAGTTTGCTAGTGTGTGAGATGAGTGCAATTGTGTGTTAGTTTGAACATTCTTTGGCATTGCCTTTCTTTGGGATTGGACTGAAAACTGACCTGTTCCAGTCCTGTGACCACTGTTGAGTTTTCCAAATTTGCTGGCATATTGAGTGCAGCACATTCACAGCATCTTCATTTAGGATTTGAAATAGCTCAGCTTGAATTCCATTACCTTCACTAGCTTTGTTTGTAGTGATGCTTCCCAAGGCCCACTTGACTTTGCACTCCAGGATGTCTGGCTCTAAGTGAGTAATCACACCATCGTGGTTACCTGGGTCATGAAGATCTTTTTTTTGTATATTTCTTCTGTGTATTCTTGCCACCTCTTCTTAATATCTTTGGCTTCTGTTAGCTCCATACTGATTCTGTCTTTCATTATGCCCATCTTTGCATGAAATGTTCCCTTCATATCTCTAATTTTCTTGAAGAGATTTCTAGTTCTTTCCCATTATGTCATTTTCCTCTATTTCTTTGTTTTAATCACTGAAGAAGGCTTTCTTATCTCTCCTTGCTATTCTTTGGAACTTTGCATTCAGGTGGATATATCTTTCCTTTTCTCCTTTGCTTTTCACTTCTCTTCTTTTCTCAGCTATTTGTAAGTCCTCCTCAGACAACTCTTTTGCCTTTTTTCATTTCTTTTTCTTGGGGATGGTCTTGATCACTGCCTCCAGTGTAATACTATGAACCTCTGTCTATAGTATGTCAGATACTCTGTCTATCAGATTTAATCCCTTGAATCTATTTGTCACTTCTACTGTATAATTGTAAGGGATTTGATTTAGGTCATACCTGAATGGTTTAGTTGTTTCCCCTACTCTCTTCAATTTAAGTCTGAATTTTGCAATAAGGAGTTCATGATCTGAGCCCCAGTCAGCTCCTGGTTTTGTTTTTGCTGACTGTATAGAGCTTCTCCATCTTCAGCTGCAAAGAATATAATCAATCTGATTTTGATATTGACCATTTGGTGAAGTCCATGTGTAGAGTCATCTCTTGTGTTGTTGGAAGAGGGTGTTTGCTATGACCAGTGCATTCTCTTAACAAAACTCTGTCAGTCTTTGCTCTGCTTCATTTTGTACTCCAATTCCAAATTTGCCTGTTACTCCAGGTATCTCTTGACTTCCTACTTTTGCATTCCAGTCCCCTAAAATGAAAAGGATATCTTTTTTGGGTGTTAGTTCTATAAGGTCTTGTAGGTTTTCATAAAAATTCACCTCCTTTCACTTTCCTTTGCCTTGAAAACGAACAGAGTTCATTTTGTTGTTTTTGAGATTGCACCGAAGTACTGAATTTTGGACTCTTTTCTTGACAATGAGGGGTACTCTATTTCTTCTAAAGGATTCTCACCCGCAGTAGTAAATATAATTAATGGTCATCTGAATTAAATTCATCCATTCTGGTCCATTTTAGTTCACTGATTCCTAAAATGTTGATATTTGCTCTTGCCATTTCCTGTTTGACCACTTCCAATTTACCTTGATTCATGGACCTAATATTTCAGGTTCCTATGCAATATTGTTCTTTACAACATTGGACTTTACTTCCATAACCAGTGACATCCACAACCGGGCATTGTTTTTGTTTTGGCTCAGTATCTTCATTTTTTCTGGAGGTATTTCTCTGCTCTTCTCCACCTGGGGAGTTCATCTTTCAGTGTCATATTTTTCACCTTTTCATACTGTTCATGGGGTTCTCAAGGCAAGAATACTGAAGGGGTTTGCCATCCCCTCTCCAGTGGACTATATTTTGTCAGAGCGCTCCACCATGACCCATCTGTCTTGGTGGCCCTACATGGGATGGCTCACAGTTTCATTGAGTTAAAGAAGGCTGTGGTCCATGTGATCAGTTTGGTTAGCTTTCTGTGATTGTGGTTTTCATTCTCTCTGCTCTCTGGTGGATAATTCCAGAAAAACATCTACTTTTGCTTCATTGACTACACTAGAGCCTTTGACTGTGTGGATCACAACAAACTGTGGAAAATTCTTAAAGAGATGGGAATATCTGGCCACCTGACCTGCCTCCTGAGAAATCTGTATGCGGGTCAAGAAGCAACAGTTAGAACTGGATGTGGAACAACAGACTGGTTCCAAATTGAGAAAGGAGTATGTCAAGGCTGTATATCATCACCCTGCTTATTTAACTTCTATGCAAAGTACATCATGCAAAATGCTGGGCTGAAAGAAGCACAAGCTGGAATTAAGACTGCAGGGAGAAATATCAATAACCTCAGATATGCAGATGACACCACTCTTATGGCAGAAAACGAAGAGGAACTGAAGAGCTCTTGATGAAAGTGAAAGAGGAGAGTGAAAAAGTTGGGTTAAAACTCGACATTCAGAACACTAGGATCATGGCATACAGTCCCATCACTTCATGGCAAATAGATGAGCCAACAATGGAAACAGGGACAAATTTTATTTTTTGGACTCCAAAATCACTGCAGATGGTGACTGCAGCCATGAAATTAAAAGATGCTTGCTCTTTGGAAGAAAAGCTATCACCAACCTAGACTGTATATTAAAAAGCAGAGACATTTCTTTGCCAACAAAGTTCTTTCTTGTCAAAGCTATGGTTTTTCCAGTAGTCATGTATGGATATGCTGTGGCTGCTGCTGCTGCTAAATCACTTCAGTCATGTCCAGCTATGTGCGACCCCATAGATGGCAGCCCACCAGGCTCCCCTATCCCTGGGATTCTCCAGGCAAGAACACTGGAGTGGGTTGCCATTTCCTTCTCCATATGTATATGAGAGTTGGACTATAAAGAAAGCTGATCACCAAAGATTTGATGCTCTTGAACTGTGGTGTTGGAGAAGACTCTTAAGAGTTCCTTGGAGTGCAAGTAGATCCAATCAGTTAATCCTAAAGGAAATTAGTCTTGAATATTCATTGGAAGGACTGATGATGAAGCTCTAATAATTTGGCCACTTGATGCGAAGAGCTGACTCACTGGAAAAGACCCTAATGCTGGGAAAGATTGAAGGCGGCAGAAGAGGATGACAGGGGATGAGATGGTTGGATGGCATCATCTACCTGATGGACATGAGTTTGATTAAGCTATAATCCTAAAGGAAATTAGTCTTGAATATTCATTGGAAGGACTGATGATGAAGCTCTAATAATTTGGCCACTTGATGCGAAGAGCTGACTCACTGGAAAAGACCCTAATGCTGGGAAAGATTGAAGGCGGCAGAAGAGGATGACAGGGGATGAGATGGTTGGATGGCATCATCTACCTGATGGACATGAGTTTGATTAAGCTCCAGGAGTTGGTGATGGACAGGGAAGCCTGGTGTGCTGCAGTCCATGGAGTCGCAAAGATTGAGACACGACTGAGCGACTGAACTGAACTGAGGAGCCCAAAGGCTATCCTAGCTGATATAGGCCTCTTAACTGTAGGCACTGCATTTGTTTACATTACAGAGCAATCTAGACTAAAGAATGAATTCTCTATGATAATTTAGGTTTTAAAAAAAGTATGCATGGGATTGGTGCATGCCTGAGTGTTCAGCTGTGTCCCAATCTTTTGCGACGCCATGGACTGTAGCCTGTCAGGATCCTCTGTCATGGGATTTCCCAGGCAAGAATACTGGAATGGTTGCCATTTCCTCCTCCAGGGGATCTTCCCAAGCCGGGATCAAGCCTTTGTTTCTTATGTCTCCACCATTGGCGGGGTTTTTTTTGTTTATTTTTACCACTAGTGCTATCTGGGAAGACCTAAGACTTATAATAGATACTTGAAAATGAAGAGAATACTTGAAAGAGCCTTTCAGATAGTTCTTATTCATCTTTTAGACCTAGTCTCAGGGTTATTTCTCTGTCAGGACTTCCTAGATCTTCCTTTTGCTGTCTTCCTGTCTTTACTTTCAGTGGACCAGTGTCCCTGCTGATCATCTCATTCCATTTTATCATCTGAACTGCAATTTCTTACTTGTATATGTTCCCTACTAGTCTGTGGTATGTTCGTCCTTGTAGATTCCATTGTGGTGCCTTCTTTGTGACAATGTACGGTCAGGCAAGAAGGAGTCTGGAATTCTTAATCATCTGGGAAAATACATGACAAAAACAATGTGATATAAAGTTAGACTGGTAGACATTGAATAAATACTTGTATAATTAATATCCTTTATCTGTGATTACCTATTGTCATAAGCCTCTGCTCCTACAGATTTTTCCCTATTTTATTAACAAGAAAAACACAACATTTTTGTTAATAAATGTTGGTGCTGTGTTAGGTAGATTATGAAGAAAAATAGTTTTCCTCAATTTTCTGTATATTTTATTATATTTTCCTTTCACAGAGAGGAGTTCTTAGTATAGAGTTATGCATCTTTGCTTGAGTCAGTGATACAAAGACTTCAGCATCCCAACTAAATGTGAAGTTAGTGGGCTTTGGACTTTGTAGACATTTTCCCCACCTTTGATTTTTTTATATTATTAAATTGTAACTGCCCATTCTCTCCATCCTCTTTGTTATGAACATTCAAACAGTCAGTACTAAAATTATATACCACACATCACCAAATGTCCAGCGCCAGGTCCTTATTAGGCTAATAACAGATCTGTTAGAGATTAGAAGGGGTCAGTGTGCCCTTCTGGCATGGCTCTTGTTCACCGTACTCAGTGGAAAAACAAAATCATTAAAATAAAGTTATGCACAATTAGTCATTAAACCATGTTATAAACACTTGGCTCATTTAACTAGTCTTGGTTGGCTAGATTTGTTTGCCAAGTTATGCTTATTAAAGTGGCAAAAAATTTTGGGATCATTTAAAATAACCAATAGTCATGTGCTCCTAATTTTAGTTTTCTTTATAATACTACAGAAAGGAAATCACCAGTAAAATCAATGTGGAGCTGTATTATTGTGCCAGCCCTAACCACAAATATAACACATTTAGAAGTGCCCTGTTGTTCCATAACTCTGGAGATCTAAGGAGGAAAGAGGTATCAGCCATAGGGGAAAAAAGAGCTGGATTCAGTCACGGTGATGTTTTACAGGTATTTAATTTCCCATAAACATAGTAGTATTCTAGTAAGAGACTATTACCAACAGATGAAAGTTTTATTTTTTAATAGATTGAGCATTTTAGTTCAATGTGGGCTGTTTTTTTTTGGTAGTTCTTTGCTCATTTTGATCAGTGATCAGGTCACTGATGTTTATTCACTCATTCATTTTTTAAAAAACCTTTTTATTTTATATGGAGTATAGCTAATTAACACAATTATGATAATTTCAGGTGAACAGCAAAGGGACTCAGCCATACATGTACATGTATCCATTCTCTCCCAACCTGCCGCCCTGGCTGCCACATTACATTGAGCAGAGTTCCACATGCCATACAGTAGTAGGTCCTTGTTGTTTATCCATTTTAAATAAATAGCAGTGTGTACATGTCCTTCCCAAACTCCCAAACTATCCCTTTCCCCCAGCAACCATAAGCTTGTTCTCTAAGTCTGTGAGTCTGTTTCTGTTTCATAAATAAGTTAATTTTGTATCATTTATTTTTAGGTTCCACATACAAGGAATGCCATATGATATTACCCCTTCTCTGACTTCATTCAGTATGACATGTTGCTGCAAATGACATTATTTCATTTTTTTAAGGCCAAGTAATGTTCCATTGTATATATGTACCACACCTTCTTTATCCATTTCTCTTTCGATGGACATTGAGGTTGCTTCCGTGTTTCAAACTCCTTACTTATTCTTTCCCCTTGGCCACCATGAGTTCATTTTCTAAGTCTCATTCACTCATTCACTTAGTCGAACTTTTACATTGGAGACAGTGCAATTGATACCCCGTAGATGAGTAACACACAGTGAATGAAGTTGAGGGGTGAAGTTACAGGCTGAGGTGTGGGTGTTCTTTGCATCTGCGTGTGTCTGTGGCGCTTGCTTCTCTCTGAGATGGTCATACTCCCTGGCCTCCATTAGAAGAGGACCTTGTCCTGGCGTCTCTCTGGAGCCCTGTGGACGTGGTTGAAGAACGCCTGAGGCAACTCTGGCTGCTCTGCTTTGAATGCTTTCCCTTTAAGATATTAGAGAACTTCATGTCTGGCTCTGGGTTATCATTTTTCCTCAAATAAGTACTCTAATTACACTTAGGTTTCTATTGATCTTTTACTTATTTTAGAAAGAAGCTTCACTGATGCGTTGCATTTGTTGCTATGCAATGGCAAGAAATACTATCATTATGATTGCTACCATCTGCAAGAAGTGAGGAGAGGAAGAAACCCACAACAGGACTGAAGATTCAGTCTATTTCCCAACCGATGAGAACTCATATTGGGATACTTTTTCTAAGTTGGTCAAACCCACATGCCCAGGATAGCTAGACTTCTCTAGGCTTTTAAAATTTTGTTTTGTTTTGTGACTTAGAGTTTATTTTTTTTCCCTTTTCCTCCTGGGAATAGAAATATGTTTTCTCCATTTTACAGGCAAACCACTTCAATAGAACATGGCTGGCGGCCATATGGTCCTATATGAATTCAACAATTAATTTAGCAAAAAAACTGCTTGTAACGAGTTTTGAATTTGCCATCCCAGGTAGTCCTTTGATGATAATTGAGAAGATGATTGCCAAGAAAATGACAGTAACATTAATCAAAAGATATGTTCCCTTTAGCATTTAATGATATTCAAATTATTAGTTGCCATCTTTTTGAAGTGAAGTCCAAGGCACTTGTAGGAGGTATTTAACACTTTTTATGTATAATTTTATAGCAAAAATATGGTGTTAATTTCAAGCAGCTTACAATCTTGTAAACATTTGAATGAGGGCTTGTATTACCCTTATCTGAAACTTCTAGGTCTAGACTTTGAGCTGGCATGCCTTCCACAACTGACTTTATGATGGTATTTCAGGACTGGTGATCCAGCCAAACTCAGTAAGTGTGGAGTGGCTGCAAGATGGAAATACAACACAAAGGAAAACTCAAGTTAACCGAACACATTAGAATCTCATAAAGGGTTATTAGGAACTTAGGGGGGAAGCAGCTCATATCATCCCTCGTTTTATCTCACAGATTGTCACCTCCCTGGATGTTTCTTCCAACTCTGATGTTTGTAGAATCAAAGCTTTTGCCATCCAGTCATCACTCCCCACACGCAGGGAGCACAGATGGTGTATGGTTAAGACCGTGTTTCTTTATAGTTCCTTGGCATCAGAAGCTGATAAAAGGGAAAGAAAAACTGTCAGGGTGCGGTGTAAATTTTGCTCACATTTTACTGAAAGGTAACTGCTTAACCTCTGTCTAGGGAAATTAAATACTCCACAGTCATGCATAGACATGAGAGGTGCACATGCATAGTGACATGAACACTATGTGGCATATTTACTCGGAAGAAATCCATAACAGTTTATACTTCATTTTGTCAGCTATTTTCAGTAAGGTTACTACTTAAACGGTTAGATATTTATTGTATATATCATAAAAATATAGGTTGAACTTCTGAACCAAAGCTTGTGTTCGGGTGTCAAAATTATTGCTGTTGTTTAGTCGCAAAGTTGTGTCCAACTCTTGACTACAGACCCCATGGACTGTAGCCCGCCAGGCTCCTATGTCCATGGGATTCCCCAGGCAAGAAAACTGGAGTGGGTTGCCATTTCCTCCTTCAGGGGATCTTCCTGACCCAGGGATAGAACCTGCGTCTCCTGTATTAGCAGGTGGATTCTTTATCATTGAGCAACCAGGGAAGCCCAAAATTATACTACAATTGAAATTAATAAGATATTATAGATATGATCATGGTTGCAGAACCATCACAACATGCTAGCAGGTCTGACATCTGGAAGGAAACATGGACACATCCTTGGTAAATTTTATACGAGATGAAAAGGAATCCTTGCTCTCCCCTACCCTATAGGAAAATGGAATTAGAAAATAATATTTTTTAATCACAAAAATGTATATATAATGCTACCACTTAGTTCCAAGTATGAAGCATGACAGCCCACTGCAACCAGTGAAGTTGTGCCAATGAAAGATCAGAGGGAAAAGATCAGAAATAAGTTCCAGTATTTTTTCCTTTTGGTCGAGCATTTTCTAGGTGGTGCTAGCGGTAAAGGATCTGCCTTCAATGCAGGAGACGCAAGAAACATGGGTTTGATCCCTGGGTCGGAAAGATCCCTTGGAGAAGGAAATGGCATCCCACTCCAGTATTCTTGCCTGGGAAATCCCATGGACAGAGGAGCCTGGCAGGCTACAGCCCATGGAGGCGCAAAGAGTCTGACATGACTGAGCACACATGCAAAGCCTTTACATGCACACGATTAATGCTCAAGGGTTCAAAGGTTGCCAAGGGTTACATAATGAGACTACCATTCTTTCAAAGCTGTTCACCATGAATCTCTAGACTTTCAAACAGTTTGGCACCGTGTGCCTCTTTCAATATGTAGAAGTCATGACATGACCCAGGAAGTTTACTAAAACGTTTGTACTGTTTTATTTAGCCTGGTATCCAGTCTTTCAGGGCATTTTACAAGCCAGTATGAATCCCTTAGAGTTCCAAAAGGAACTATTTACATCCAAGGAGAGAAGCATATGAAAATTTTAGAAAGGAATTAAAATATGCACTAAATTTCTCTGAAAAAATCTGTTTTACATTAGTTTCATCTGATTTTGAATTCAGACTTGGGGCCGAATTTATATTTCAAAACATAATCACTGTATTATATGACTATAGGAAAAAGTATTGTAATGGGAAAATTTTCTGATATGGAAGAAAAATCACCTGTCATTGTATTAGGTTGCTCCAAAAGTTCATTTAGGTTAGTGGTACAATCTTTTTAAAAATTATTTTTTAATTGAGGATAATGGCTTTGCAATGTTGTGTTGATTTCTGCCATACCATCTTACAAAAAAACTGGAGCAAACATTTTTGGCAAACCCAATAATAATCTTATTCAAATTTAAGAGATATCCAAACTTAGGCTTGGTTCTTGACTTGCATTTGGTTCAAACTCTTTAAGCCTTTTATAACTATTTTCTTGTATAAAATGGAGAAAGAAATAATTTCAACCAGTCTTTCGGGGCACTTGTAAAAATTAACAAAATAAAAAGTAGAAAAAAACACTTGGTTAATATTAGTTTTGAGAGGCTGGTAGAACAGTGTGTTACCAATCTTGTACCTAGTTGCAGCCCAAATTCTTCAGGAGGCAGTAGCTAATTTTCAATATTCCCTGACTTCTCACATCTTGGTAGGAATTTATATTGGAATGAGTTATAAGAATAAACTCTAGAAGAATGAAGAAACATCCTTTACATGCCATCAGAATGATCTAAAATGCAAAATTTATCATTTTTACTTCAGGGTTAAAAATTCCTGAAAAATTTCACCATCATATTCAAGACAATGTCGTGTTGCATGATGCAGTTTTGATTATCTTTTTTCAGTTTTGGGTCTCATCATTCCATTATGTACCCTGTACTTCATTTATTTCAAACTTCATAGAGTTCCCTGAATGCACCACGCTCTCCCAAACTTTCCTCCTTCTTATGTTCCCTCTGCCATATCCTCACCTCCCCCCATCACCAATCCCATGAATTTCTTTTTATCTTTCAAAACTGACCTTTTGTCACATCCTCCATGTACCTTTTCCTGACTGCCTATTGCCTGAAAGAAAGCTGTCTATATTTGTTAATATCTGTCTCCTGCAAATCACTATGGGCTCCTGACGTGTAGATTTCATATTTTAGAGCCATTTGTATCTCTAGAGCCTCACTCAGTGTTGCTATTTAAAAAATTGTTATTTACTTATTTCTGGGTGTGCTGGCTCTTGGTGGCTGGACGGGCTTTCTCTCTAGTTGTGGTGAGCAGCAACTACTCTTTAGTTGCGGAACACGGGCTTTTCATTGTGGTGGCCTCTCGTTGCAGAGTGTGGGCTCTCAGGGAACAAGAGCTTCAGTGGTTATGGCCCATGGGCTTCATTAGTTGCAGCTCATGGGCTTCATTAGTTGCAGTTCCCCAGTTCTAGAGCACAGATTCAATAGTTGTGGTGCATGGGATTAGTTTTCCTGTGGCATGTGGGATCTTTGTGGACCAGGGATGGAACCTGTGTCTCCTGCATTAGCAAGTGGATTCTTTACCACTGAGTCACCAGGGAAACCTAGTGTTGCTGATAAATCAATGGATGAAACCCTGGTATAAAGTTTGCAGTGTAACTCTGGAAGCATCTGAAGTTAGGTACTAATAATAAATGAAACCACGCAAATCTTCTAAGGGTTGGAACCATTTGAGAGATGAACTGGAAGACAGAGCTGAGAATCAAGCATGTGAAGATCAAAGTGATGTTTTTGTTGCTGACAAAGGTTGGGCTCCATGGTTTAGGTGTATGGTAGTGGTGGTTTTCATGGTGGAACCTAAGCATTAGACATAATACTTTTTCAGTCAAGGGAGTTCTGGACAACTACTGACCACCTTTCCTATTGACCACTGACTTGATGGCGTGACCAGCAGTAAACCAGAACAAAAGCATATGGTCAGACCTCAACGAGGAAGAGGTAGAGAGCGAATCCATACCTGCCTACTTGTTTCACACTCATCTGCTGTTTCTCCCTTGGAAAATAATTAGTGTAAGGGTAGCATGGCCAGAAGTGTTGCTTGAATGGATGTCCTTCTACATGTGAACATGAAATCAGGGCAAAGTAAAGCTTCTCAGTCTGTGTGCTCAGTATTACTTAGGCATGTCTGACTCTTTGAGGTCCTGTAGCCCACCATGGGATCCCAGGCAAGAATACTGGAGTCCATGGGATTTCCCAGACAAGAATACTGAAGTGGTTTGCCCTTTCTTTCTACAGGGGATCTCCCCAGTTCAGGGATTGAACCCAAGTCTCCTGCATCGCAGGTGGATTCTTTACTGTCTGAGTCACCAGGGAAGCCCCAGTTATTAGTATCTTGTCTTTTACTTTTTTAAATATAAAAAAAATGCCTGATTACTTTGAAAATTACAAGTGATTTAGATATGTAAAAATAGGCCTCCTTAAAAGTGTCCTAATATTCCAGTCCCTTTCCCCCTCTGGAAATAACTATTATTCCTGTGTGTATCTCCAGACTTTTTTTCTAGGCATTGATACATGCTTTGAAATGCAGTTTTTTAAAATCTACAAATACTTGATAATAACTGAAAGACATTTTCTTATATCATATTTTGTTTATGTAATGCTTTTTAACATTCTCTGAATGAATATTTCATAATTTATTTCAGCATTTCCCTGTTGCTGGATGTCTAAGTTGTTTTTATTTTTTTGTACTACTACAAAGAATAAAGATTCGGTACATCTATCTGTCTATTTCTATAAGGGAGATTCCTATAAATAAAATTGTTGAGTCAAGTAACTCGTGCGTTACAATTTCTGTAGCTGTTTGCATGGTGTGCTTTACTAATAGCATACTGATTTTTTATTTCACAAATCGTATGGACCCTCATTATTATAAATCTTTCAATAAGGTTGAATAAGTTGAGATTTCAATAAGTTGAATGGGTAAAGCATATCTTAACATTTTAATTCCATTTCCTTTGTTAATTATGATGAGTATGATTATGCATGTTTACTAGTGTTTAGTATTTTCCCATTTATAATTTTTTGCCCATTTTCCTGTGCTAGTTTGACTTTTTCATGTATTATGAAATTTAGCTCTGTTTCTGCTAAATATGTTGCAAATATTTTGTTACAAAAGTTGCTTTCTTTTCACTTTGCTTAATAATGAACCTTTTATGCACAGATTTTAATGACAACATTTTCATTGACTAAATCCCCATAGAATCATCCCTTAGTTTGAGGAGTTTCTCTTTTGTTCCATTGGTTTTTTTTTTCTTTTTAATGTATTCTTCATACTGTTTTAACTCCATAGTGACAGTCCTTAATAAGAATAATCTCTGTATTTATTGAATCCTTATTAGGTGCCTGGCACCATTCTTCTAATCTTCACAACAAGCCTATGTGGTAATCAACATTATTATCACCATTTTGTATATTTGGAAACTGAGATCCAAAGAGGTTAATGACTTGTCCAAGGTTACTGAGCTGGTAAACAGCTAAGTATTGCTATCCTTGTTCAATGTTGTTAAAGGCTATACCGTGAACACTGTTGTAGGGGAATAGAATGAGTTGACAATTGGTATAGCAAGTTGTCCTTCAATTGTATTTTATAGTTGTCTGATGCATTTATTCTAATGGGTAAGCTTTATAATTAAAAAAACTTTGCCAGCTCCCAGTAAAACTTCTGTTGGGTATTGGTTTATTTATTTTCAATATGGTTGTACTGCCTACCTTGCATGATCTTAGTTCTCAACCAGGGATTGAACCTGTACCCTCAGCAGTGAAAATGAGGACTTCTAACTACTGGACCACCAGGGAATTCTGTTTTGAGTTTTTAATAACTGTTTTGAAATTTTAGATTATCTTGGGAAAGAAATGTCATCATTATGGGCTGAGTTGTTTATAAAATTATTGCCATATAAAATTCAAAATTGCCACAGATGCAAATAATAATTAAGTCTGACTTAGAATTCTAGGCTCAAAATAACTTTGAAGAGGTTGGTCTAGTATATTCTGGTATCCAGCATTATAGAGGAATTGGAAGCTGGTCTAATCCTCTCAGATCAGAGCTATTCAGAAAAAACTCACAATTTGATGTGAATCACAGCAAAAACCAATTAGTGTGGAAGCTTTTCAATTTTCTATGAACCAGTTTGTTGTGCTCGCTTTTATGTTTTTCCACTCTATAGTTTTCTCTGTGATACATCCTTGCTAGGAAGGATGAAGTTTGGATTCCTAGGTGGTACCAGTTGTAAAGAATCTGCCTGCCAATGCAGGGGATTCAGGTTAGATCCCTGGTTCACGAAGATCCTTTGGAGAAGGAAATGGCAACCCACTCCAGTATTCTTGCCTGGGAAATCCCATAGACAGAGGAGCCGGCAGGTTACAGTCCAAGGGGTTGCAAAGAGTTGAATAAAACTGAGCCACTGAGCACAGGTAGGATGAAGTGAGAAAATTAATGTTTCATTAAAAAAAATTCAATTAGCATAATCTAACTGAAAGAGCAATAAACTCAGAAAAAAATAAGAAATTCTTACTACTGAATCGAAAGCAGATTAAAGATTTTATCACTTCGTTATTGCAGAAGCAAGACCAGAATCCAGGTCTCTTAATTATGAGATGTATGAGATGCCTGTTAGGAGAGGGTTTGCTGGAGCAAAGAAAAATTGGAACTTTTACTCAAATGATTAAGAGGTCCTGGCCAAAGCTAATCTTTAGTGGCAAAGCCAAACTGAAATACACAGGTACTTTGACTTTTGCTTGTTCTGACTATTGCTTGTTTAGATTTGGAACTTTCAACCATTAAAAATATTAACCCCCTTTTTAATCATTGTCTGAGTATGTTTAAACAGTATTTGTATACATAAAACTCTGGAATTTCTATTAGTTCCTAAGGACATTTAAAGTACTGATTTACACTAGAAACTCAATTTTTCCGTATTTGTTTCCCATATTCATTTTATCAATCAGGGAATTATCTGTTGGACATGAATTTACTAACTTTGAAATACAGATTATGCCCAGAGAACTTTTATTTATGAATAATTTGCTCCTGGATTTGTGAAACAGAGCATGAATCTGATGGTCTTACTGCAAGTTGTCCTGCAGGTTTTCAAGAAAAAGAAACGTGAGGATTTAAAGAAATAATGATTGTTTGATGAAACTGATCATTTTGAAACCATATCCTTCACTGGACACCCTATTTCAGTTGTTAGCATGTTAAACACTTTTGCATGTCCGTATGAGAGCTTTGGGAAGAAAAAAACAATTCCAAGCAAAATAGAGAGTGTTCATCATTACTTTTTAGTTTTTTAAAAGTTTTTTTTATATAGACAATTTTTAAAAGTCTTTATTGAATTTGTTACAATATTGCTTCCTTTTTCTTTTTCTCTTTAATGTTTTAGTTTTTTGGCCATGAAGCAGTGGGAACTTAGCTCCCCGACTAGGGATTGAACCTGCAGGAAGGAGAAGTCTTCTGCACTGAAGGGGAAGTCTTAACCACTAGACTGCTGGGGAAGTCCCTGTCATTAGTTTTTTAAGAAAAAAAACTTTAAAGTGTCTAATTTAAAAGCTAGAAACACATAATATAGAAAAAAAGATCTGACTCTGAAACTTTTGTGTAATTAATAATGGGATGTACAGCATCAGGGGAAGCCTGATGGCTTAGTAGTAAAGAATCATCGTGCAGTGCAGGAGACACAGGAGATGGGGGTTTGATCCCTGTGTCAGGAAGATCCCCTGGAAGAAGAAATGGCAACCCACTCCAGTATTCTTGGCTGGAAAAAAAATCCCATGAACAGAAGAGCCTGCTGGGTTACAATCCATCAGGTCACAAAGAGTCAGACATGATTGAATGACTAAGCATGCATGCACAGCAAGTTTTATTATGCACTAAATTTATATTTATTGAATAATCTAGACCTATACTCCAGTTTAGTCACATGCCCGCTGAATGAGGGGATTTAGGAGTAAGGTGAATCATCATTTTTGGTTTGCTAAAACCTGTTTCCATTGGAGGAAGATATCTTCAGAATTCATTGACGTGTATTATAGTTCTGCTGTTACTGGGCGGTCAAGTGCAGTTTGGCACAATATGATGTTTCAACAGTGCTCAGATTTAACAGCGACTACAGAACCTTTTGTGATCAGCGAAGGTTATTTTTAAACTGAGTTCTAGATAACTCAGAAGTGCCATTGCATTACATACGGTAATTGCAGCAAAATTTGCCATCAAAGGTGGTGTAAGCCATTTTGTAGGATTCCTTGTAAAACCATTTTAGTTTTTAAAACCACTGAAAACACAACCTCAAAGCAAAGGGAGAGCTGTGTTATTTTAATTAGAACAATCACACCTTATTCTTTTAGCAGTTTTCTGTCTCTTGGTATAACTTGTCTACATGTTTGTGGAGGGAAGCCTCCCTGAATACCTGAAACTTCAGCGAAATTAACCACCATCTCATACCTTGACTTTGTCCTTGGTGAAAGCACCCTACCTGTGAACTTGTGGAGCATTCTCAGAACTCTGCGTTTATTTAACTTGAAGGCAAAACAGCAACATGCTAAATAATGTGATTAAAGTTGTTAAAAGCCAAAATAAACACTTATAATTATCTCAAGAAAAACGGTGTAGGGCAAGTGCAGTCTCTATAAAGTGGACCCCGTGTGCGTCTTTCAGGCCCTGCCGCACAATAGATCATAGTTAAAGGTCTGTTAACAGACCTCTGACGGCTGAGCTGGGAAGCTTGTGGTTTTCTTCGTAGCCTATTGGCATAATGTGAATTTATGTGTGAGGTGCAAATTGGCAGTTGCCTTCTATTGGTGCCCCTGGCAGAACAGGAATCATACTGTAGGGCTACCAGCAGGAAGTGCATTGCTTTGAAATTACCCAGCAGGATTTCCACTCGCTGCTCTCGCTGCTTCTGAGACAGAGGCTTTCCTTCGTCTGGCCATGATTAAAATCAAAGTGGAGGCTTCTTTGCTGGGTGCCAGTAAACTTAGGTGAAAAACAGAAACAATCTGGGGTTTAATTATTTTAAAATGCCATGTAGCCAAGAAACAAAGATGAAAGCATTTTTGGCTAATCTACCCCAATTATTTCACATAAACGGATTTGCTAAAAAAGAGACCCATGAGAGAGAGATTGCTTTTACCAGGGACTTCATAACCTATCTCGCAGCCATAAAATACATCTATGCCACATATGCTGTCTCATGAAATTCAGAGAAAAGTGTCCAAATATTATATTTGGGGGTGAATAGGGAAAAGCAAATGTGTCTTTACCTGATTCCAAACACAAGATGTTACAATATTTGAAGTAAGCCTTCAACACATGAAACAGAGTTTATTGGTTCACTACTTACTACCTTAAAATAATTAATCTATGAGGTAGTACCGCTGGGCTATAAGCAAGACTGGTATAATCAAATCATAAGCTAGACAGATAATTCCCATTACTTGTGTAGTTCCCAAAGCTGGCAGTTTCTGGATTTCTTCTTTTCAGTTTCTTTTCTTTCCATGAAGCATGCAAAAACACCCGTCATGAGTACAGAATTTGCTGTCTCTAACAATCCACTGGGAGAAGATTTAATTCAATTTTGGACAAAACATAGGAATATGAATTGCTTTTATATTAAACCAACCAGCTCTCAAAGGAAAACGAAAAACAAAAAAACAAGGTGTAGTTGGAATCAGGGGTTAATGTGTAGGCTCTTTGGAGAATAGCCATGCATGAGTACTGGGAGTTCATGCTTTCAATTGACAGTTAGTGAGTACATGCTATGTGGTAGGCACTATGATCAGGACTGGGAACCAGACTGAAGCTAGAGAATTAAGCAGTTATTTGCATCTGTCATCCTGGAGAGGGACTACCGAGCACTGGAAGTAGTCTATGTGCCAGGGACTATGCTATGGGACCCCTACCCCACACCTGGGGCTCCATCACAAAGGGCTGGAAGTTACATTCCTGCCACAATCATTTTATCATTTTAATTTTTAGGAGTATAATTGCTTTACAAAGTTGTGTTAGTTTCTGCTATAAATGAAGTGAATTGACTTTATGTATACTGAGTCAAAAATCATCGTCGTTGTTTTAGTCCCTAAGTCATGTCTGACTCTTTGCAATCCCATGGACTGTGGCCTGCCAGGCTCCTCTGACCCAGGGATCGAATCTGTATTTCCTGCTTGGCAGGCAAATTCTCTTCCATTGAGCCACATGGGAAGCCCAAATCAAAAATACTGCTGCCTAAATACTATTACAGTAGACCGTTCTTTCTTTTTTAAATTTATTAGGGTATAGTTGCTTTACAGGCAACTGATGGCTCAGCAGTAAAGAATCCACCTGCCAATGTAGGAGATACAGGAGACATGGATTTGATCCCTGGATTGAGATCTCCTGCAGAAGGGCATGACAACCTGCTTCAATATTCTTTCCTGAAAAATTCCATGGACAGAGGAGCCTGAAGGGCTGCTGTCCACGGGGTTGCAAAGAATCTGACACGACTGAATTCTTGAGCACGCACACACAATCTGTATACATGTAAACTACAGTATAAGAAAGAGAGAACTCATAACAACATAGTTATGTTAATGAGCTTTTATGACAGGGAAGGGATAAATTAGGAATTTGGGGATAATATATCCACATTACTATATATAAAATAGATAACCAACCAGGACCTACTTTATAGCACAGGGAACTCTACTCAAAATCTTGTAATGATCTCCATGAGAACAGAATCTGAGCTGCTCACCTGAAACTAACACAACATTGTTAATCAACTATACTTCAATAAAAAGTTAATTTTATTACTATAAAAGAAGAACATTTTTGAGTATTTTTTTCACCTATCTAAATTCAGAACCTGGTGATTATAACTTGATTTTGACAGATACAAGCACAGAAGACTTGGGCTGCCTCTGAACTTTTGAAATTAACTTCGAATTCCATGACTTTAAATGAAAATCTGCTACAAAAACTAGCTCCTACTGGTGGAATTATCTTTCTCTTCAGTACATGAAGCTGCTAGAAGCTTTTGTCTCTCTCAAATGCTTCTCCTGATCAGATTTTCATTCTGTTCCCAAACCAACTTATAATTTAATAGGCATAGTCCTTTTGTTCGGGAAGAATTTCCATGACATGTGTTGAGTCCAATGTACATGTTTAGTATCCAGTTCCAGCAGCACCACCTATTGTTATGTTGTGGCCCTTGTATTAAACTTCCCAAGCATCTAATTTGTTTATTTCTCTAGCAGCTCTGTTTGGGATCCAATATACTACATATTTTTCAGGTTTATAAGGATTGAACATGAGGATTGTGGTGATGTTTCTAAAGTTATAGATCAGTTCTATACATAAAATGCATTTTAGATTTGGTAAAGAAACTGAATGGAGAGGCTATATGCTTATAAAAATAGTTATGGATAGTAGAATAAAATTTGGTAAATAAAATCCAAGTTGTATCTGTATGTCTTGAAAATTATCACATTATTTACCAAATGCAAGTGACCTTTTTTCCCCAAAGTGATTTAAAAGCACTTGTAAAAACAAAAACAAAAACAAATATTGTAATTTGCATTTACAGGTAGAAAGAAACTCAAGAAGTATCAAATGGGCAGCTATGGAATTTTTTAGCATTTTTCCCAGAAGAGACTGAGGTAGGATTTGGAGATGTTATACAGTCTTTATTTGATATTGACATGTACTGTGAATGTGAATCATAAACTATGTGTTCTGTAAGTCAGGTTGATTTAAACCATGTAAACCAGGACTTCCCTGGTGACCCAGTGGTGGTACTCCACAATCTCAATGCAAGGGACCCAGGTTCGATTCCTGGTTGGGGAACTAAGATCCCACAGGCCATGTAATCAAAAAACCAATATTGTAAAAATTTAATATTGTAACAGATGTTATAATAATTTCAATAAAGACTTTAAAAATGGTCCACATTAAAAAAATTTAAAGGAAAAACTCCATGTAAATCATGTTAGGAAGGAAACAATAAGTAACACAGAGAATATTTTTATACACATTGTATTGTTTAATTTTGACTTCATACTGGATCTGCCTCTTTGACTTTAATCCTTACCTTGCCACTTTTGTTATTATTGTCATTCAATCACTTAGTTGTGTCTGACTTGATGTAACCCCATGGGCTTGTTATTATAGGCATAGATAGTCAGATAGCTGTGATCTCTTGTTGATATAACAGGAGATATTCCATTTCATACCGCCCCTGAAATGACTGTAAGGAAGTGAAACTAACACATCCCCCTGCCAGTGGCTTGCCAGTCTGGGGGATATTTGCAAGAATTAAATGGTCTTTTTACTTTGTTTTCCTCACCTCCCCCAATCTCTGAGCCATAAGAGGGCGTGATATCCATGCCCCAGGAAGATGGTTATTTTGAGAGGCTAGTCTCCCATCTTCTTAGCTTACCGAATAAAGTCGTATTCTTTGCCTCAACATCTCATCTCTCAGATTTATTGGCATATTGTGCAGCGAATGGAGAGAGCTGGGACTTGGTAAAAATATCATTTAATCTTCCCCACAACTCTCTGGGGTGAGTAAGATGCCTTGAGCCTTTTCTTTCTTCTTTTTTTTTTTTTGCTATGTCCACTCTTAGAAATTTCATCCGCTCTATAGATTCAATTACCATCTCTCTGCTGATCATTTCAAAATTTGTATTTAAGTCCCTAACAATTCTCCCAACCTCTAGAAGAAAAAAGTTTATGTTTTGAAGTTAACACTCATGCTGGAACCTGGAAGTTATCTTAGGCCCCTCTTCCTGTTAATCTTCTTCACTCAATTAGTCATGACAATATTTCCTCAATATCTCTGAATTCTCCTATATTTATTTCAGGCCTAATCATTTCTTACCTGGTTCATTGCAATAATTCTGTTGCTTAGAACTGGGCTTTCTCTGCTCACAGGTGGTTCTAAAATTCAGGACTCTTAATAAATAAAAAGCTTCATGAATGGTATCTCATTGCTTTTAGAATCAAGACCAAATTCTTTACACAAATAAAAATGGTACAATTAAAAAACTAAGATCCATGACTAAGTTTCCAGTTTTTTATTCTACTGTTGCCTGATCAGATATTTAGACCACACAAGATGCATGGTGATCATACTGGGACAGCCCTATGGATTGCCTCCCTATTTGCAAATCCATAGACAGAATTCATCACATTGTTAGAACTTAGGATCAAAACCATCTACGAGATCCTTAAATGACATTTGAAAAATTCAGTGCTCATTCAGGTCAAAAAGTAATTAGAAATTGTGTAGATGCATGCTCAGTTGCTTCAGTCATGTCTGACTCTTTGTGACCCTATGGACTGTAGCCTGCCAGGTTTCTCAGTCCATGGCATTCTCCAGCCAAGAGTACTGGAGTGGGTTGCCATTTACTCCTCCAAGGGATCTTCCTGACCCAGGGATAGAACTGAATCTCCTGCATCTTCTGTTTTGTAGGTGGATTCTTTACTGCTGAGGAAGCCCAATTAGAAACTGAGAGCTATTCTAATATGATAATGAATACAATCTTCATCTTAACTAATGAAGGGCATAACTGGAGGAATTCTTACTCAAGTCAAGACCAAAAAAGACACTGCCATCTCTACTACTATTTAACTTGGGGAGATTCAGCCATAGTCATCAGATGCGAAAAATTGGAGACATAAGAATTGGAAGCAAAGAGGTTAAGCGATGTTTGTTGCTGATTCAGGTACAAATAAGGTGCAGCACTGCATGAAGAGTGACTACCCTTTGTTTAAGAAAGCAGGAAGGAGTGATAGACTTCATGCAATTTTCTTATATTTTCTAAAGAAGTAATAAAAGAATAAGCTCAAAGCCAATGAAAGTGGTTGCCCATACAGTGAGGGAAGGGAATAGGGTGAAGGCAATGCTGGCGTTGGGTAAATATTTTCCACACCTGATAAATCAAAATGAGATCATGAAAGATAAAGAACCTGATAGGTTTTAATCTTGATTTTATCTCTTTATTCGCCTGTGCTGACTCTTCACTGCTGTTTGTGCTTTCTCTAGTTGTGGTGAGAGGGCCACTCCAGCTGCTGCGTGTGAGCTTCTCATGGAGAGGGCTTCTCTTGTCGCAGAGCATGGGCTCTGGGTTCTGTGGGCTTCAGTCGTTGTGGCATGTGCCCTCAGCAGCTGTGGCTCCTGGACTCCAGAGCACAGGCTCAATAGCTGTGGCTCACAGGCTGTGCCTGTGGAATCTTCCCAGAAAGGGATCAAACCCACGTCCTCTGCATTGACAGGCGGATTCTTAGCCAGTGGAACACCAGAGAAGTCCTGAACCTGATGTCTTGAAGAGAGAGTGCTATAGAGTGGACCCTCTTCTGAGGAGCAGGCACTCCTGGAGGGGTTGTACCTCTGAGGGTGCAACAAAGCCCGTTGTGGGAGTGCTGGGGAGAGGCTGGAACCAAGTGCCAGGGTGGAGGGCATCTTGAGGTGACAGAAGGACGCAGGATGTAAATAGAAGCAACTGTCCTCTGGTCCTCCTCTCTTTCCCTAAGAAGCCTGTGGCAAAGCAGACATTTAATCTTCGGGGTCCCAGCATCAGCATTACAAAGCATTTAATCTGCAGGGTCCCAGCATGAGCATTACAAAGCACAGGGAGGTTTGGGGGCTGAGGAAAATACCATGTAATTGACATTGTTAGGAAAACTGGGACCAAGAGTTTCCTTGGCACTGGGACAATATACAAGGGCCCCCATGATCCTGTAGTAGAAGATTGTTTGCATACCACGAGGGGATGACACATTCGGCAGAAACTGATTTCAAATAAGATAATACAGGTGGAACAGCTGAGAATTATAAAGTGCCCAGTAGATGCATAAGATTAGTGTGTTATTCAAGGAATCTGCTTAATGTCATATGGCAGCCTGGATGGGAGGGGAGTTTGGGAAGAGTGGCTGATCCCTTCACTGTTTACCTGAAACTATCACTACACTGTTGATCGTCTAAATCCCAATATAAAATAAAAAATTTTAAAAAAGAGGAAAAACATCAGTGCCTTATTGTGGGTGCAATCATTTCATTCTAAATTATAATAGGTGAATTTAATAAAGTTTATAAAGTCTAAGATAATCACAAGATGAATTGTGAAAGATGTCGAGCAGTTTTAGAAATTGAAATAATCATTTGTTATTGCTTTTCTCTAATTGAGCTAATTTTATTGTACTTCGGAAATTAGATGAGTTGCAAGCTTTTGAAAGGGAACCCATTTTAATTAACTTTTCTGTAAAACTTACACAGAGTTTTGTGGATCCTTACAAAAATCTGAATCAAATTTTTTTCCAGTGATGTGCCTATGTTATATACTGATTACATAAGGGCACTGAATTACTGTACTATAATTACACTACTGATTATATTAATGTGTATCTCTGTAGTGCAATAGTTTTTACATTTATTCATTCATGAAGGATAACCATGACTAATGCAATTATAGCTTCATTTGAAACTCATTACTCCTGGTCATCAATTAAGAGATAAGAATGAAATTATTTTGATAAGTTTATAAGCTAATGGGCTGGAGGCCAATCAGATTGCTTTATGCTCTTAAATTATTTTATGATGATGTTACTTATCGTAACATGTTAATTTGAAGGAAAGGTTTTGGGATTTGTGTTACACTTAAAAAGTTGAAAGTCATTTTTCATTTTAGTTCTCTCATATAGATACAGAAAAGTTACATTAAAACTATTTCATGAGGTTAATTAACACCATTATGGATACTGCAAATACTTGTAAACAGAGGGGAATAATCTGCAAAAACAAGAAAATAATACCGATGCTTTATGCAAAAAAGTATAGTATAACTAAATATAGCAAAGAAGTAAGGGATCATTGGTAAGCCAGAACATTAGGAAAAGATTTGGAAAAACATTGATTTGTTTGGAGAACCAAAATAGTTGTAACTGTGCCAGATGACATGCTTATGTTTCTAAGAGAAATAATCTTATCCTGAATAATAAATTGCAACTGGTCAAAAGAATAAAAAAAAAAAAAAGAAACCATCCAAGGACAAGGTAAGCTTGGAATAGACAGACAGTCTCTAATACAGATGCTGCTGCTGCTGCTAAGTCACTTCAGTCTTGTCTGACTCTCTGTGACCCCATGGACTGCAGCCCATCAGGCTCCTCTGTTCATGGGATTCTCCAGGCAAGAATACTGGAGTGGGTTGCTGTTTCCTTCTCCAATTCAGATGCTACTGATTTGCAAAAGAGTGGAATCATTTTCAGTAAGAAACTAAAATCAACTAAAAACTAATCAGAAAGTTAAATAATTTTAATTGAAAACACATCATGTGTCTGTATTGTATTCCTACCTGTAGAATGTAGTCACATCCACAGGAATAGTGCTCCTATTATTACTATTCCACCCATGAGGAAAAGGAAGCTTGAAGTGGTTAGTGGGTCCCAGGTCTCATGCTATGTGGGGATCCAGAATTTGGACTTGGATCCATGTAGCTCCATGGACTTGGATCCATATAGCCTTAAGAAGCATCACTATGAACAAAGCTGCTGTAGCTGATGGAATTCTAGCAGAGCTATTTCAAATCCTAAAAGATGATGCTGTTGAAGTGCTGCACTAAATATACCAGTAAATTTGGAAAACTCAGCAGAAGCCACAGACTGGAACAGGTCATTTTTCAGCCCAATCCCAAAGAAAGGCAATGCCAAAGAATGTTCAAACTACTGCACAATTGCACTCATCTCACACGCTAGCAAAGAGATGCTCAAAATTCTCTAAGCCAGGCTTCAACAGTATGTGAACTGTGAACTTCCAGATGTTCAAGCTGGAAGGCCTTTTATAAAAAGCAGAGAACCAGAGATATAATTGCCAACATCTGTTGGATCATCAAAAAGGCAAGAGAGTTCCAGAAAAAAATCTACTTCTGCTTTGTTGACTATATTAAAGCCTTTCATTGTGTGGCTCACAACAACTGTGAAAAATTCTTCAAGAGATGGGAATACCAGAACACCTTGCCTGCATCCTGAGAAATCTGTATGCAGTCAAGAAGCAACAGTTAGAGCCTGACATGGAGCAAAAGACTGGTTCCAAATTGGGAAAGGAGTATGTCAAGGCTGTATATCGTCACCCTGCTTATTTAACTTCTAAGTGGAGTACATCATGTAAAATGCTGGGCTGGATGAAGCACAAGCTGGAATCAACATCACTGGGAGAAATATTAATAACCTCAGATATGCAGATGACAGCACCCTTATGGCAAAAAGTAAAGAGGAACCTCTTGGTGAAAGTGAAAGAGGAGAGTGAAAAAACTGGCTTAAAACTCAACATTGATGTATGGCAAAACCAATGTGTGTGAAGTAGCTCAGTCAACCCCATGGACTATAGCCTACCAGAATTTTCCATCCATGGGATTCTCCAGGAAAGAGTACTGGAGTGGGTTGCCATATTGTAAAGCAATAACCTTCAATTAAAATAAATAAATTTATATTAAAAAAACAAACTCAACATTCAGAAAACTAAGGTCTTCGCATTCAGTCCCATCACTTCATGGCAAATAGATTGGGAAACAGTGGAAACAGTGACAGACTTTATTTTCATGGGCTCCAAAATCACTGCAGATGGTGACTGCAGCCATGAAATTAACTTGCTCCTTGGAAGAAAAGCTGTCACCATCCTAGACAGCATATTAAAAAAACAGAGATATTAGTTTGCCAACAAAGGTCCATGTAGTCAAAGCTGTTGTTTTTCCAGTAGTCATGTATGGATGTGACAGTTGGACCATAAAGAAAACTGAGAGTCAAAGAATTGATGCTTTTGAACTGTGGTGTTGGAGAAGACTCTTGAGAGTCTCTTGGACTATAAGGAAATCCAAATAGTCAATCCTAAAGAAGATCAGTCTTGAATATTCATTGGAAGGACTGATGCTGAAGCTGAAGCTCCATACTTTGGCCACCTGATGTGAAGATCTGACTCATTAGAAAAGACCCTGATCCTGGGATAGATTGAGGGCAGAAGGAGAAGGAGATGACAGAGGATGAGATAGTTGGATGGCATCACTGACTTGATGGACAGGAGTTTAAGCAAGCTCCAGGGGCTGGTGATAGACAAGAAAGCCTGGTGTGTTCAAGCCCATGTGGTTGCAGAAAGTCAAACATAATTGAGCAACTGAATTGAACTGAACCATGTTGCTTCATAACTGTGTTGTACTGCCTTGTAATGAAGAGTTGTCTGTGAAGGTAAAATTTGAAAAACCTACATTCCCATAACATTTGTGTTTTAGTAAAATGATGCTGAAAATTTGACATTAATCATTAGAAATGTAACAAAAACGATCATCATATTCATTTGAAAAGTAAATGCAAAATTGTGCATGTGCTTTGGTTATAGCAATGCCAACATATAGGAAACTCAGAAAATGCTTTTTGACTGTGTTAATAAATAATGTAGAAAATGTGCATTTAGTGGGAAGAGATCAGTATGTAAAATGATTCATTGTACAGGATTCTGGTCTTTCTTTTCCTCTGTCAAAGTCGTCTTTAGTCAGTATATTTTCAGCCTTTCTGAGTTTGAGTACAAACTAGCTAACCTATTTTCTTTTCATTAACAAAAGACAAATTCCTCAACCTTAAAAGATACATCATCAAACTGTGATATCAATGATCAGTGGAGAATTCTTTTTCAGGATGTTAGTTAACATACACATTTTTTTCTGAATAGTTTTTTATTTTTTGCCTTTTAATTTTTTTCAGTAATGAGGGATATAAATCCCGATAAAATGATGCACAGATAATTTAGGCATGCATGATAGAGGCAAAATGAGGCAGCAAGAGTTTGCATACTGACTAATTTCTTAAATTCCCCCAAATTGAAGTCTTATTAATCATTTGCTAGTTCCATGGAATGGTACATTCTTCAAATAATGCCTCATACAAAAACAAGAGAAATGATAAATGAAAATAGTCAAAGTATTCAGTAACATGTTGCTGATGTAGTATAATTTAAAAATAGAACTTAGCATATTGTGGGAATTTGCCTTTAGACTAAAATACATTTCATTGCCTCAGTAGAAACTATTTAAATACCATATATAAATTGCTTCATATTTGAAAGAATATGAAGTTGAAAAATTCAAAAACATCATTTACATACATATATGTACACATGCATAGTTTTGCTGATGAAATTGATTAACTCAAGTCTGAGACAGTATTTTTTATTTTTCATGGAAAAAAAGGGCATCTGGTAGCAGCATAAACTACATCTGAATCTGCTAAATTGCCCTATTTATCATGAAGCAGTGAGGCTTGAGCAGAGCAAGGATTTGCAGATTGTCCAAGTTGAAGCAGAAGAAAGTCTGCTCCTCAGCTTTCATGACTGAAAAGATCCAGTGATTCCCCAAATGTCTGTGGGAAAAAAGAGATGTTGTATGCAGCCCCTTGCTGCCCCCAGGAGAAGACATGGTTTTTTTGGGAAAAGTCCATTCCCTCTTTGAGAAATAGACTTACTACTAGGTAAATCCAAGTAGACACAGAACCTGGCTCAGACGCACAAAGCGAACATGAACCTTAACTGTCTTTTTGACCTCAGACACTGTAAAGCTGGGTCTCCATAGAAGCAGTCTACCAAGCCACAGAGGTGCCTACGGGGTGGGATTCGGAAAGTTACTGAAGGCACATGTACATACATTGTGCCTGGAATTACCTCAGCACCTATTTCTGCTGCTCTAATCCCTTACCCCCAATGCAGCCCTCTTGTTGCTTGGGGAATTTCCTTTGATCAACTGACTGAAAAGACAAAAATTCAGGGGTAGATCATAGATGGTTTTATACAACATGCTAATTTTAGCTAGAACTGAACAGGTGCATTCTTGCAATCTTTCTCTGAGGTGGCCCAGAACCCCAGAGAAGGAAAATCTTACCCAAAGGGAAAAATCAGAGTGCATCTGATTCCTGCTTTGTTTGGAAGGAGAAAGGGCCAGAGATACAAATCTAGAGGAATTAGTGAGTTGTGGCTAACAGCTTGGCCATAAGTTCAGGAGGAAGGTGAGAGACAGGATGTGTCTGTGGGCTCTCTAATCAGCAGATCAGCCAGCCTCTCCTCACCAATTTAGAGCTGCTTCCTGGTCTCGTGAACCAAGTGGCAGCAATGAAATGATCTCAGTAGCATGGGCTTCCCTCAACCAAGCTGCTCTGATAGTGTCTAGTTTAGGTGTTCAACCTGGTTGTATTTGTGAAGATCCTAAGAGAGATAGCGATTGATGGAATTCTGGGGAGATAGCCAGGTGTACACTGAGCCTTCAGCAAAATACCTTTCCCCAGAGGGACTAGCCAGTTACCCCAGGGTAGTAGATAACTTTGGATACCTCCCTCATGAAGAAGCAGCAATTTATTAACACCTCAATTGACTCATACTGTGTTTGGACTTGGCTTACTTCTCTTCTGCGAACCATACCACCCATAGTCTTTCCATGGACCAGCACTGGTCCAGTGCCTATTAGGAACTAGGCTTCACAGCAGGAAGTGAGTGGTGGGCAAATGAAAGAAGTTTCATCTGTATTTACAGTTGCTTCCCATTGCTGGCGTTAATGCCTGAATGTAAAGCACTTGAATCATCAGGAAAACATCCACCTACCCCCAGTCCATGGAAAAAGTGTTTCCAATAAAACCGATCCCTGGTGACAAAAAAAGCTGGGGACTGTTGCTTTACAACATTCATTATAATTAAAGAACTTTTTTGTCAAGTGAAGTATAGCAATGGGATATGCCTATATTATTCATTGGTTTTATCTTGAATCCCCTCACCCTTCGCCCTTCAACATATGTATGGTGAAGGTTTCAAATATCCTTATGCTGTTATTCTACAGATTTGCTATCCAAGTTCAGTAAGATTGTCCAAGTTGAAGCAGAAGAAAGTCTGCTCCTCAGCTTTCATGACTGAAAAGATCCAGTGATTCCCCAAATGTCTGTGGGAAAAAAGAGATGTTGTATGCAGCCCCTTGCTGCCCCCAGGAGAAGACATGGTTTTTTTGGGAAAAGTCCATTCCCTCTTTGAGAAATAGACTTACTACTAGGTAAATCCAAGTAGACACAGAACCTGGCTCAGACGCACAAAGCGAACATGAACCTTAACTGTCTTTTTGACCTCAGACACTGTAAAGCTGGGTCTCCATAGAAGCAGTCTACCAAGCCACAGAGGTGCCTACGGGGTGGGATTCGGAAAGTTACTGAAGGCACATGTACATACATTGTGCCTGGAATTACCTCAGCACCTATTTCTGCTGCTCTAATCCCTTACCCCCAATGCAGCCCTCTTGTTGCTTGGGGAATTTCCTTTGATCAACTGACTGAAAAGACAAAAATTCAGGGGTAGATCATAGATGGTTTTATACAACATGCTAATTTTAGCTAGAACTGAACAGGTGCATTCTTGCAATCTTTCTCTGAGGTGGCCCAGAACCCCAGAGAAGGAAAATCTTACCCAAAGGGAAAAATCAGAGTGCATCTGATTCCTTGCTTTGTTTGGAAGGAGAAAGGGCCAGAGATACAAATCTAGAGGAATTAGTGAGTTGTGGCTAACAGCTTGGCCATAAGTTCAGGAGGAAGGTGAGAGACAGGATGTGTCTGTGGGCTCTCTAATCAGCAGATCAGCCAGCCTCTCCTCACCAATTTAGAGCTGCTTCCTGGTCTCGTGAACCAAGTGGCAGCAATGAAATGATCTCAGTAGCATGGGCTTCCCTCAACCAAGCTGCTCTGATAGTGTCTAGTTTAGGTGTTCAACCTGGTTGTATTTGTGAAGATCCTAAGAGAGATAGCGATTGATGGAATTCTGGGGAGATAGCCAGGTGTACACTGAGCCTTCAGCAAAATACCTTTCCCCAGAGGGACTAGCCAGTTACCCCAGGGTAGTAGATAACTTTGGATACCTCCCTCATGAAGAAGCAGCAATTTATTAACACCTCAATTGACTCATACTGTGTTTGGACTTGGCTTACTTCTCTTCTGCGAACCATACCACCCATAGTCTTTCCATGGACCAGCACTGGTCCAGTGCCTATTAGGAACTAGGCTTCACAGCAGGAAGTGAGTGGTGGGCAAATGAAAGAAGTTTCATCTGTATTTACAGTTGCTTCCCATTGCTGGCGTTAATGCCTGAATGTAAAGCACTTGAATCATCAGGAAAACATCCACCTACCCCCAGTCCATGGAAAAAGTGTTTCCAATAAAACCGATCCCTGGTGACAAAAAAAGCTGGGGACTGTTGCTTTACAACATTCATTATAATTAAAGAACTTTTTTGTCAAGTGAAGTATAGCAATGGGATATGCCTATATTATTCATTGGTTTTATCTTGAATCCCCTCACCCTTCGCCCTTCAACATATGTATGGTGAAGGTTTCAAATATCCTTATGCTGTTATTCTACAGATTTGCTATCCAAGTTCAGTTCAGTTCAGTCTCTCAGTTGTGTCTGACTCTGGGAATCCATGGACTAGAGCACGCCAGGATTCCCTGTCCATCATCAACTCCCAGAGCTTGCTCAAACTCATGTTCATCAAGTTGGTGATGCCACCCAACCATCTCATCCTCTGTTGTCCCCTTCTTCTACTGCCTTCAATGTTTCCCAGCACCAGAGTCTTTTCCAGTGAGTCAGGTCTTTGCATCAAGTGGCCAAAGTATTGGAGCTTCAGCTTCAGCATCGGTCCTTCCAATGAATATTTAGACTGATTTCCTTCAGGATGGACTGGTTGGATCTCCTTGCAGTCTAAGGGTCTCTCAAGAATCATTTCCAACATTACAGTTCAAAAGCATCAATTCTTTGACTCTCAGCTTTCCTCATGGTCCTATTCTTTCACCCATACATGACTACTGGAAAAACCATAGCTTTGACTACACAGACCTTTGTTGGCAAACTAATGTCTCTGTTTTTTAATATGCTATCTAGGTTGTTGATAGCTTTTCTTCCAAAGAGCAAGCGTCATTTAATTTCATGGCTGCAGTCACCATCTGCAGTGATTTTGGAGCCCAAGAAAATAAAGTTTGTCACCGTTTCCATTGTTTCCTCATCTATGTACCATGAATTATGTGACTGTATGCCATGATCTTCGTTTTCTGAATGTTGCATTTTAAGTCATCTTTTTCACTCTCCTCTTTCACTTTCATCAAGAGGCTCTTTAATTCTTCTCTTTCTGCCATAAGGGTGGTGTCATCTGCATATCTGAGGTTATTGATATTTCTCCTTGAAATTTTGATTCCAGCTTGTGCTTCATCCAGCCTGGAATTTCCCATGATGTACTCCGTATAGAAGCTAAATAAGCAGGGTGACTATATACAGGCTTGACGCACTCCTTTCCCAGTTTGGAACCAGTCCATCTTTCCATGTCCCGTTCTAACTGTTGCTCTTTGATCTGCATACAGATTTCTCAGGAGGCAGGTGAGGTGCTCTGGTATTCCCATCTCTTTAAGAATTTTCTACAGTTTGTTGTGATCCACACAGACAAAGGCTTTAGTGTAGTCAATGAAGAAGTAAGTTTTTTTCTGAAACTCTCTTGCATTTACGATGATCCGACGGATGTTGGCAATTTGATCTCTGGTTCCTCAGACTTTTCTAAATCCAGCCTGAACCGTTCATGGTTCATGTACTCTTGAAGCCTGGCTTGGAGGATTTTTAGCATTATTTTGCTAGCGTGTGAGATGAGTGCAGTTGTGCAGTAGTTTGAACATTCTTTGATATTGCCTTTCTCTGGGATTGGACTGAAAACTGACCTGTTGCAATCCTGTAGCCACTGCTGAGTTTTCCAAATTTGCTGGCATGTTGAATGCAACACTTTAACAGCCTCATCTTTTAGGATTTGAAATAGCTCTGCTGAAATTTCATTACCTCCACTAGCTTTGTAGTGATGCTTCCTAAGGCCCACTTGACTTCACGTTCCAAGATGTCTAGCTCTAGGTGAGTAATCACACCATCTTGGTTATCTGGGTCAGGAAGATCTTTTAAAATCACTCTTCTGTGTATTCTTGCCACATCTTAATATCTTGTGCTTCTGTTAGTTCCATACCATTTCTGTCCTTTATTGTGCCCATCTTTGCACGAAATGTTCCCCTGGTATCTGTAATTTTCTTGAAGAGACTTCTAGTCTTTCCCACTCTATTGTTTTTCTCTTTTTATTTGCATTTATCACTGAGGAAGGCTTTCTTATCTCTCTTTGCTATTCTTTGGAACTCTGCAGTCAGATGGGTATATCTTTCCTTTTTCTCTTTTGTCTTTCACTTTTCTTCTTTTCTCAGCTATTTGCAAGGCCTCCTCTGACAACCATTTTGCCTTCTTACATTTCTTTCTCTTTGGACGGTCTTGATCAATGCCTTTTCTACAATGTCATGAACCTCCATCCATATTTTTTCAGACACTGTGTCTATCAGATCTAATCCCTTGAATCTATTTGTCCCTTCAATTGTATAATTGTAAGGGATTTGATATAAGTCATACCTGAATGGTCAAGTTGTTTCCTTTTGCAATGAGAAGTTCATGATCTGGGCCACAGTCAGCTCCCAATCTTGTTTTTGCTGACTGTATAGAGCTTCTCCATTTATGGCTGTAAAGAATATAATCAATCTGTTTTTGGTATGACCATCTGGTGATGTCCATCTGTAGAGTCTTCTGATATGTTGTTGGAAGACAGTGTTTGCTATGACCAGTGCGTTCTCTTGGCAAAATTCAGTTAGCCTTTGCCTTGCTTCGTTTTGTACTCCAAAGTCAAATTTGCCTGTTTATCCAGGTATCTCTTGACTTCCTACTTTTGCATTCCAGTCTCCTAAACTGAAAAGGACATCTTTTTTGGGTGTTAGTTCTAGAAGGTCTTGTGGGCCTTCAAAGAAACTATTCAACTTCAATTCTTCAGCATTACTGTTTGGGGCATAGACTTGGATTACTGTGATCTTGAATAGTCTGCCTTGGAAATGAACAGAGATCATTCTGTTGTTTTTGAGACTGCACCCAAGTACTGCATTTCTGATACTTTTGTTGACAATGTGGACTACTCCATTTCTTCTAATGTATTCTTGCCCATCAGTTCAGTTCAGTTCAGTCACTCAGTCGTGTCTCACTCTTTGTGACCCCATGAATCGCAGCACGCCAGGCCTCCCTGTCCATCACCAACTACCAGAGTTCTATCAGACTCACATCCATCAGTCAGTGATGCAATCCAGCCATCTTATCCTCTGTCATCCCCTTCTCCTCCTGCCCCCAATCCTTCCCAGCATCAGAGTCTTTTCCAATGAGTCAACTCTTCACATGAGGTAGCCAAAGTATTGGAGTTTCAGCTTTAGCATCATTCCTTCCAAAAAAATCCCAAGGTTGCTCTCCTTCAGAATGGACTGGTTGGATCTCCTTGCAGTCCAAGGGACTCTCAAGAGTCTTCACCAACACCACAGTTCAAAAGCATCAATTTTTCGGCACTCAGCCTTCTTCACAGTCCAACTCTCACATCCATACATGACCACAGGAAAAAACATAGCCTTGACTACACGGACCTTTGTCGGCAAAGTAATATCTCTGCTTTTGAATATGCTATCTAGGTTGGTCATAACTTTCCTTCCAAGGACTAAGCGTCTTCTAATTACATGGTGGCAATCACCATCTGCAGTGATTTTGGAGCCCCCCAATATAAAGTCTGACACTGTTTCCACTGTTTCCCCATCTATTTCCCATGAAGTGATGGGACCAGATGCCATGATCTTCATTTTCTGAATGTTGAACTTTAAGCCAACTTTTTCACTCTCTTCTTTCACTTTCATCAAGAGGCTTTTTATTTCCTCTTCACTTTCTGCCATAAGGGTGGTGTCATCTGCATATCTGAGGTTATTGATGTTTCTCCCGACAATCTTGATGCCAGCTTGTGTTTCTTCTAGTCCAGCATTTCTCATGATGTACTCTGCATAGAAGTTAAATAAACAGGGTGACAGTATACAGCCTTGACGTACTCCTTTTCCTATTTGGAACCAGTCTGTTGTTCCATGTCCAGTTGTAACTGTTGCTTCCTGACCTGCATACAGATTTCTCAAAAGGCCGGTTAGGTGGTCTGGTATTCCCATCTTTTTCAGAATTTTCCACAGTTTATTGTGAAGCACACAGTCAAAGGCTTTGGCATAGTCAATAAAGCAGAAGTAGATGGTTTTCTGGAACTCTCTTGCTTTTTCCATGATCCAGTGGATATTGGCAATTTGACCTCTGGTTCCTCTGCCTTTCCTAAAACCAGCTTGATCATCAGGGAGTTCACGGTTCACGTATTGCTGAAGCCTGGCTTACAGAATTTTGAGCATTACTTTACTAGCATATGAGATGAGTGCAATTGTGTGGCAGTCTGAGCATTCTTTAGCACTGCCTTTCTTTGGGATTGAAATGAAAACTGACCTTTTCCAGTCCTGTGGCCACTGCTGAGTTTTCCCAATTTGCTGGCATATTGAGTGCAGCACTTTCACAGCATCATCTTTCAGGATTTGAATTAGCTCCACTGGAATTCCATCACCTCCACTATCTTTGTTCATAGTGATGCTTTCTAAGGCCCACTTGACTTCACATTCCAAGATGTCTGGCTCTAGATGAGTGATCACATCATCATGATTATCTGGGTCGTGAAGATCTTTTTTGTACAGTTCTTCCGTGTATTCTTGCTACCTCTTCTTAATATTTTCTGCCTCTGTTAGGTCCACCGAGCCCATCTTTGTATGAAATATTCCCTTGGTATCTCTAATTTTCTTGAAGAGATCTCTAGTCTTTCCCATTCTGTCCTTTTCCTCTATTTCTTTGCATTGATCGCAGAAGAAGGCTTTCTTTCTTTTTATCTCTTCTTGCTATTCTTTGGAACTCTGCATTCAAATTCTTATATCTTTCGCTTTCTCCTTTGCTTTCTGCCTCTCTTCTTTTCACAGCTATTTGTAAGGCCTCCCCAGGTAGCCATTTTGCTTTTTTGCATTTCTTTTCCACGGGGATCTTCTTGATCCCTGTCTCCTGTACAGTGTCATGAACCACTGTCCATAGTTCATCAGGCACTCTGTCTATCAGGTCTAAGCCCTTAAATCTATTTCTCACTTCCACTGTATAATCATAAAGGATTTGATTTAGGTCATACCTGAATGGTCTAGCAGTTTTCCCTACTTTCTTCAATTTGAGTCTGAATTTGGTAATAAGGAGTTCATGATCTGAGCCACAGTCCACTCCTGGTCTTGTTTTCATCTACTGTAGGGAGCTTCTCCATCTTTGGCTGCAAAGAATATAATCAGTCTGATTTCGATGTTGACCATCTGGTGATGTCCATGTGTAGAGTCTTCTCTTGTGTTGTTGGAACAGGGTGTTTGCTATGACCAGTGCATTTTCTTGGTAAAACTCTATTAGTCTTTGCCCTGCTTCATTCTGCAATCCAAGGCCGAATTTGCCTGTTACTCCAGGTGTTTCTTGACTTCCTACTTTCGCATTCCAGTCCCCTATAATGAAAAGGCCATCTTTTTTGGTGTTAGTTCTACAAGGTTTTGTAGGTCTTCATAGAACTGTTCAACTTCAGCTTCTTCAGCGTTACTGGTTGGGGCATAGACTTGGCAGGTATGGGGTTTATTTCTAAATGTGATTTTGCTCCTCCTCCCATTTTGCTGGGACTTCTCCTTGCCCTTGGACGTGAGGTATCTTTTTTTGGTGGGATTTAATATTATCCTGCTGTTGGTTGTTCAGCAGCAAGTTATAATTTTGGAATTCTCGCAAGAGAAGATCAGCACATATCCTTCTACTTTGCCTTCTTGTGGGATATGCAAAGGATAACAAATAGTGTAGCAGTAAAATGAATTTCATCTTTATTATTTAGTGGTATGACTGGTTAGTAAGTAGTTATATCCACTTCCAGTTGCCTTATTATTTTTCTGTTGTAGTTATGCTCTTAAAATGAGGTCTAAATTCCAGCATTAGCTGAGTCAGTGTTTATTATTATTTTAAGGATTGTTTTAGTGTGGTGTTCAACATAAGAATATTATATAAACCAGCATCAAGTGATTTTTGCTGACATTTATGAATGAGGTTAGTACTTTAATCAAATAAGGATATTAAGAGCTGGACTTAAAATCCCATTTAGATTCTGATTTTGTTTAGTATAATTTTTCAGGCCAAATAACTTCATGTATTTTTAAGGATTCTAAATCAACAATCAGATATTAAAGTCGGAAACTTTTTCAAATGCCTTGTCAAAGCTCTTTAAGATTATTTATGGAAATATTTAGTAATAATAAGGATATTAAGAGCTGGACTTAAAATCCCATTTAGATTCTGATTTTGTTTAGTATAATTTTTCAGGCCAAATAACTTCATGTATTTTTAAGGATTCTAAATCAACAATCAGATATTAAAGTCGGAAACTTTTTCAAATGCCTTGTCAAAGCTCTTTAAGATTATTTATGGAAATATTTAGTAATGTCCTTTCAGGACTTTGGTAAATTTTGGATTGCTTTGATTACACTTAAAAAAGACTTAGTGTCAAAACATAACTCACTAAACATTTAAGCAAGAGCATACTTTGAGTAAGAGAGAGAACTTATAATACAATAGCTGAAAATTTTTTATGAGATGTCTTCTATAAAAACACATAGATCATTCGAGGGCAGTGTCAGCAAGATAAAGACATACTAATAATATAAACACTTAAATGTTCTGGTCTAAACGGTGTACACTCAGGATAAAATTAGAGTTGAAAGTTAAACAAAATATAGCAAGTAACTTAAAAATATGTCACCTAGAGGTTAACATAAGCTATTCTTAAATGAACCTATGAAATGCACAGAATGTGTAGAGCTAAAAGTGAATGTTGCAGGCATTAAAAAATGTTGTTTTGCTCCACTCGAGGGGAAAAAAAAATACAGTTCAGGATAATCTTTTCCATAATAGGAAATAAAGCTTTAAGGGCAAAAGTGTAGTGACGCTAATGGAGAAAACTTAGCACCTGTACCTTTTAATCTTCTGAGTTAACAATATATAACCCAGCAAAAATGCTGCTTGAGCTTTGTCACTGACCAAATCAGGACAATTTTCCTGGCATGGAAAGCATGGTAATGAATGTGAAACACCTCAGCACTCCCAGTACTGGGAGCCAGGAGCTCTTGACTCAAGTCCCAGTGCTGCCAGTAACCATGTGAGTTTGGGTTAATAGACACCTTCCTGAGCTCAGGCAGCAGCGCACTGAGCGAAGGTAGAGAGCCCAGCAGAGAGGAACTACCACACGTCCGAGGTCAGGAGCAGCGGCCAAGAGTGCCAGGCTGTGACAGTGCAGGAACGGCCGAGAGGAGCTACCCTGGATCTGCCAGGAGGAACTACCCTGCGTCTGAGGTGCAGGAAGGCCTAGAGGAGCCATCCAACACTGAAGGTCAGGAATGGCGGCAGTAAGGAGATACCCCTCGTCCAGGTAAGGAGCAGTGGCTGTGCTTTGCTGGAGCAGCCATGAAGAGATACCCCACACCCAAGGTAAAAGAAACCCAAGTAGGATGGTAGGTGTTGCAAGAGGGCATCAGAGGGCAGACACACTGAAACCATACTCACAGAAAACTATTCAATCTAATCACACTAGGACCACAGCCTTGTCTAACTCAGTGAAACCAAGCCATGCCTGCAGGGCAGCCCAAGATGGGCGGGTCATGGTGGAGTGGTCTGACAGAATGTGGTCCACTGGAGAAGGGAATGGCAAACCACTTCAGTATTCTTGCCTTGAGAACTCCATGAACAGTATAAAAAGGCAAAATGATAGGATACCAAAAGAGGAACTCCCCAGGTCAATAGGTGCCCAATATGCTACTGGAGATCAGTGGAGAAATAACTCCAGAAAAAATGAAGGGATGGAGCCAAAGCAAAAACAGTATCCAGCTGTGGATGTGACTGGTGATAGAAGCAAGATCCGATGCTGTAAAGAGCAATATTGCATAGGCACCTGGAATGTCAGGTCCATGAATCAAGGCAAATTGGAAGTGGTCAAACAAGAGATGGCAAGAGTGAACATTGACATTCTAGGAATCAGTGAACTAAAATGGACTGGAATGAGTGAATTTAACTCAGGTGACCATTATATCTACTACTGCGGGCAAGAATCTCTCAGAAAAAATGAAGAAGCCATCATGGTCAACAAAAGAGTCCAAAATGCAGTACTTGGATGCAACCTCAAAAACAACAGAATGATCTCTGTTTGTCTCCAAAGCAAACCATTCAATATCATGGTAAACCAAGTCTATGCCCCAACCAGTAACACCGAAGAAGCTTAAGTTGAACGGTTTTATAAAGACCTACAAAACCTTGTAGAACTAACACCAAAAAAGATGGCCTTTTCATTATAGGGGACTGGAATGCGAAAGTAGGAAGTCAAGAAACACCTGGAGTAACAGGCAAATTAGGCAGGAATCCCTCAGAAGAAATGGAGTAGCCAACATGATCAACAAAAGAGTCCAAAATGTAGTACTTGGATGCAATCTCAAAAACGATAGAATGATCTCTGTTCGTTTCCAAGGCAAAGCATTCAATATCACAGTTATCCAAGTCTGTGCCCCAACCAGTAATGCTGAAGAAGCTGAAGTTGAACGGTTTTATGAAGACCTGCAAGACCTTTTAGAACTAAGACCCGAAAAAGATGTCCTTTTCATGATAGGGGACTGGAATGCTAAAGGAAGTCCAGAAACACCTGGAGTAATAGGTAAATTTGGCCTTGGAATGTGGAATGAAGCAGGGCAAAGACTAAAAGAGTTTTGCCAAGAAAATGCACTGGTCAGAGCAAACACCCTCTTCCAACAACACAAGAGAAGACTCTACACATGGACATCACCAGATGGTCAACACTGAAATCAGATTGATTATATTCTATGCAGGCAGGGGTACTGACACACAAGTCCACAGGTACTGGATTTTCCTGGTAGCTCAGACAGTAAAGCGGCTACCTGCAGTGCGGGAGACTCAGGTTCGATTCCTGGGTCGGGAAGATCCCTTGGAGAAGGAAATGGCAATCCACTCCAGCAATCTTGCCTGGAAGATCCCATGGACAGAGGAGCCTGATAGGCTACACTCCATGGGGTCACAAAGAGTCAGACATGACTGAGCGACTTCACTTCACTTGCACTATCACACATGCAAAGCATGGATGTGGGAATGTGAAGGATGTGCTCAGTAGAAGGTAGAGTTCCTGAATAGAGCACCTGATCAGATCAGAAACTTAGGCTGCTAGACTCAAGGAGATCCACATTGCAGTATCAAAAACTGTGGCTGGGCCCTGAGACAAGCCCTTTCACGAGCAACCCCCTCTCAAGGCCTCAGCTTTTGGGCTGGCTGACTTAAACAGGAATGATTCCTCATCACGGATTCTTCCAGTGCTAACATTCTTTAAGTCAAACTTTGTCCCACAGTGGACTCTAATAGATACATAAACATAAACATAGCTGTTTACACAGCCCCGGAGGACTTTGACATTCACTTGTGATGTCTCAATGCTGACCCAGGAAAATTGTTTCAAGTTCTTCATTCATTCTTTCATTCCTCTGTTCAACTATTTATCCATCAGATGTTTGCTGAGCCCCTACTATGTGCAAAACACTTTAAGATGTCAGAGCTTTCTTTCTAAAACCAAGATCTGACCCGACACAGCCCTTCTGCTTTCAATGACTTCCCATCGCCGATGGCAAGCTGCAGGCCAGGCACCCCACGTTCTTGCCCACCTGCATGTTCTGTTCACCCAGTTTCTCTGTCTGGGTCATCCATCCTCATGGTCCAGATGCTTTGAAATGTCCCTTCCTCTCTGAAGCTACCCCCAGACTTATCCTGGCTCCCATCACCCTATGCTAGCATATTGCTTTTCCTTCAGTGCTCACACAGGGCTTTACACCAGCTCTGTTACTGAGCTTGTCACCTTTCAAGTTAGTTCCTTGTTTTTGTAGCTTTCTCTCCTGGTAGACTTTTAACTTCAGGAACAGTGTTTTCTTCATCTCTGTAATCTCAACATCTAGCCTACTGCTTGGCACGTGAGAGGTGATTAAATGTTTGATGAATTCACTTGTTGAAACGAAAGTGGGTGAGAATGGTGATATACATAATAAAGACTATCTCCTTACTATTATAATAGTAAGTATATCATATATTTCTTACATGCTGAATGCTGAGCCAATAGCTTTATATCCAATATGTGCTCCGTTTCATTTTAATCCTCACTCTGCCCTGTGAGGTAAGGGACACAACGACTCTGGAGTCAGAGAGGCCAGGGTTTGAATTCTGGCTCCTTGAGTGCCTGCAAACTCCTGCACTCTATGTTCTGCATGAGGAGCTTGCCTAGGGGAGAAGAGGGCCCAGCTGCACCCTCCACTTGCCAAGATAAGCACTCTGGAATGGTCATGTGTCTGGCTTTTCCAAATGTAAACAAAAGACATCCTTCAGGCAAGCACTGGCCTTGTCTGGCTCTACTCCTTGCTGGCTGTGGCCTGGCACAAGTTCCTTACCTCTGCTTTTTGCCTTGACTTTCTCATCTGTAGAATGGGGCTATAACCAGCCCTAGAGGGCTTTTGTTTGGGTGAGGTGGGATAACACATGTGATGGGCTTGGCCTGTGTCTTACACTTGTATTCAGTACATGTTATTGTTATTATTAAGTAGGACTAGCTTTATTTGCCAGATAAAAGAGAATTTTGAGAAAAGAGTTGGCAAAGAGCAGAATATGGGGGCCTTCCTCCATTTAGAAGGGATCAGGAGAGTGAAGGGCTGCAGACATTAACAGAGTGAGTTAGAAGAGAAACTGGATGAATGTCAAGTGCTTCTGAGAAACTAAGCTGGAAGAGGCTGAGAAAAATCCCCTGGATTTGACAGTTAGAGGTCGTCCCTGGTCTTTGAATAAAAGGTATCAGACTAGCTGCTGCTACTAAGTCGCTTCAGTCGTGTCCGACTCTGTGCAACCCCATAGAGAGCAGCCCACTAGGCTCCCCTGTCCCTGGGATTCTCCAGGCAAGAACACTGGAGTGGGTTGCCATTGCCTTCTCCGATCAGACTAGCAGTGGGAGAGAAAACTAGGTTTCTGTGGGTTAAGAAATCAATGAGTGATGAGTAGAAATAGCAACTCTGGCTTATTCATCAGAAATTAAGTGGTGAAGGGTCAGAGACAAATATGTTGGTTGCTCTAGGGGGATGCAGGATGGATAAAAAGCTCTCTTTCTTGGACTTCATTTCAGGAGCTAGGCATCCTCTTCAAAGGACCAGATCAGTGGAGCTCTCAGGGAATGTGTATGGACCCTCTGCCACACCTGCACCCTAAATCTGTTTGGAAAATCTGTCAATCTCTCCAGAGCCTAGGATGACCAGGAAGAAAGCTTGCTTTAAATACCCAACTTCTAGATGGGATTTTTTTTCATTTAAGGAAAGAGGAGAGTTGAATGTAACTTTTTAGGCAGAGAACAGTCAACAGAACACAGGTATAAAACAGATAGGGGGACAGGATAAAGCATCCTAGCGGAGGGATGGTGGTATGGAAAAAGAAAGGGTGAAGACACATAGACAATTGAGGGGTGTAGCAGAAGGAAGTTGGAGGACTCTCTGGATGGCTTGTCTTTCTTGGAACAGAAAGAGACAAGACCTGCCCGAAGTACAATGAGTGAAAAGTGAAGGGCTGTGCAGTAGTCAGGATAGGTTACATGCTATGACAAACAAACCCTGAGTTTTAGTGGCTTCACACAACCAAAGTGTATTTCTCTTCCCATCAAGTCCAGTGAGCATGGGGTTCAAAAAGCCCTTTGTGGTATGCAGTGATTAGGGACTCAGCCTCTGTACATTTTATGATTCCTCTAGGATCTCAGAGTCTTTTTCTGGAACTTTGGCTCAACTGGCAAACACAGGAAAAGAGAAAGATTGTGGAAGTTTGTGAAGGAGACTTCAGAGGCCACTCCTGGAAGTGTGTGTTCCACTGGCCAAACCTACTCCTAATTGCAAGGGAGGCTGGGAAATACCATCAGAGCATGTGTACCATCCTGCCCTGCCTGCATGCCTAGTGCCTGGCAGTGCCAGACTAGAGTGGGTCTCAGTGAGCATTGTTGAATAAATGTATAGATGAACATTACCTCATTTGCTCCTCATGACTTTTCTAAATGGGCAGAGACCTAGTTCCTAGATCTGAGCGAAAGGTTGGACTTGATCCCGTGATGCTGCTGTGTTTCAGGAGTCCATCATACTTCTGTACCTGTACATCAGTTACTTGATATTAGGCCTGGCAGAGTGATGCTGACTTGCTTTCAGGGAGATAAAGATCAAGGTCTTAAGCAACAGTTAGAACTGGACATGGAACAACAGACTGGTTCCAAATAGAAAAAGGAGTAAGTCAAGGCTGTATATTGTCACCCTGCTTATTTAACTTCTATGCAGAGTATATCATGAGAAACGCTGGGCTGGAAGAAGCACAAGCTGGAATCAAGATTGCCGGGAGAAATATCAATAACCTCAGATATGCAGATGACACCACCCTTATGTCAGAAAGTGAAGAAGAACTAAAGAGCTTCTTGATGAAAGTGAAAGAGGAGGGTAAAAAAGTTGGCTTAAAGCTCAACATTCAGAAAACTAAGATCATGGCATCTGGTCCCATCACTTTATGGGAAATAGTTGGGGAAACAGTAGAAACAGTGTCAGACTTTATTTTGGGGGGCTCCAAAATCACTGCAGTGGTGACTGCAGCCATGAAATTAAATTCAGTCCTTGGAAGGAAAGTTATAACCAACCTAGATAGCATATTAAAAAGCAAGACATTACTTTGCCAACAAAGGTTCATTTAGTCAAGGCTATGGTTTTTCTAGTAGTCATGTATGGATATGAGAGTTGGACTGTGAAGAAAGCTGAGCACCGAAGAACTGATGCTTTTGAACTGTGGTGTTGGAAAAGACTCTTGAGAGTCTCTTGGACTGCAAGCAGATCCAACCAGTCTATCCTAAAAAAGATCAGTCCTGGGATTTCTTTGGAAGGAATGATGCTAAAGCTGAAACTCCAATACTTTGGCCACCTCATGCAAAAGTTGACTCATTGGAAAAGATTCTGATGCTGGGAGGGATAGGGGACAGGAGGAGAAGGGGACGACAGAGGATGAGATGGCTGGATGGCATCACTGACTCAATGAACGTGAATCTGAGTGAACTCTGGAGTTGGTGATGGACAAGAAGAACTGATGCTTTTGAACTGTGGTGTTGGAAAAGACTCTTGAGAGTCTCTTGGACTGCAAGCAGATCCAACCAGTCTATCCTAAAAAAGATCAGTCCTGGGATTTCTTTGGAAGGAATGATGCTAAAGCTGAAACTCCAATACTTTGGCCACCTCATGCAAAAGTTGACTCATTGGAAAAGATTCTGATGCTGGGAGGGATAGGGGACAGGAGGAGAAGGGGACGACAGAGGATGAGATGGCTGGATGGCATCACTGACTTGATGGACGTGAGTCTGAGTGAACTCCAGGAGTTGGTGATGGATAGGGAGGCCTGGCGTGCTCCAATTCATGGGGTCACAAAGAATCGAACATGACTGAGCAACTGAACTGAACTGAGTGCTATAACAATTTGAGCTAATAAGTCAGAAAAATACGTTAAACCAACCCCTGAGCTACAATTTCCAACCCAGCCCATGATATTTTTAGCCAGATCCTACCTGAACCAGCCAGTCCCAAGATGAATAGACAAATTGCTGAGATAACCATCCTCCAGTTAAGCTAACTAGTTCCTTTTCAAACTTATTGGTCACAAGTTACCACTGATTCAACAGCATCCTAGAGGAAATGTTTAAAACCCAGGACTGGGATTAGTCTTCCCTATGGCCTTTATAATGGCCCTTTTTATGGATAACACAAACTCTAGAAAGAGAAAGGAAGGCAGCGATGTGAGTCATAGCTTCCCTAAAGGACAAATGAAGTACTCCTTATCGGGCTGGTAAAGCTTGCCTGCAAGTGGAGCATGACGTGGAACCGCGTCAAGTAGGGAATGCCAGGGATATTTTTATAAACAACTCCAGAGATATCAACAGTGTGGGCCTGATGCAGAGATTCCCATATTTGCAGATGACATTTCATGAACAAGAGTGCCCGTGAATGAGAGTGAGTGCCAACAAGCCCAAGAAGGAAGAAGGAAGCAGAGGCAGACAGTTATAAAACAAGTCAGTGTTTCAGACCTAGGGATACACATAGATCAGCGCTGACATCTCTGACTTAGGCAGCCTGGCCCAGGGCCACAAAGGTGGGTCTGTGTAGCTGAGAGCCGGGTCATGCAAAGGGGGGTAGGGTGCCCAGTGACAGAGGCCCTGCCTAGGCTGAGGGGACCACAAGCATGAGGGCTCTGGTGATGAGGAGACAGGCATCACATCAGTGGAGCCCTTAGGGAACATGGACTGTTCCCTTCCACTGGAACCCCAGTGTCTAAAGAATCTAGAGAACCCTTTACAATGCATGACTCTAAGCTAGTGTTATTACACAGGAACATCTCTGGATCACCTTTCCTGGCACCTCTGGGAATGCTTACACACACTAAATTTGGGCAGACCCTATCCTTCCTCCTTGATCTTGTCTCCTGTCTCTCTCTCTGCTTCAGCCACCCTGCTCGTCCTACTTGAACTCCTACTCCAAGCTTTCCCACGTGGAGCCTTGTTCCCACTCTTCTTCCTGCCTGTGACCCTTCTTCTTCACCACCCCCAGGACTCAAATTATCAGAGAGCCTCTTAATGACTACCCATTAGAAAAAGGCGACCCACCTCTGTCATCAACAGAGGATGAGATGGTTGGATGGCATCACCGACTACAGGACATGAGTTTAAGCAAGAGCCAGGAGATGGTGAAGGACAGGGAAGCCTGGCATGCTGCAGTCCATGGGGCCTCAAAGAGTTGGACACAACTGAGTGACTGAATTGAAATGAACCTCTGTCATCCTTTCCTTTTCATGACAACTTTTTTCCCTTAGAACTTAGCGTCAGACCTGTTATGCTTTATTTATCATCCGTCTGCTCCCCACTGGAAAGCAAGCTCCACCAAGACAGGTTTCAGCTTGGTTTATTGCTGTCTTCTCAATTCCTAGGGCAGCCAGGCTCCTAGTAGGTCTTTACTTGGTGGAGAGATATTGGACTTGATCTTCAGTTGGTCTGTTATCAATATAGTGAATTCAGTTCAGTTCAGTTCAGTCACTCAGTCATGTTCAACTCTTTGTGACCCCATGAATCGCAGCACGCTAGGCCTCCCTGTCCATCACCAACTGCCAGAGTTCACTCAGATTCACATCCATCGAGTCAGTGATGCCATTCAGCCATCTCATCCTCTGTCATCCCCTTCTCCTCCTGCCCCCAATCCCTCCCAGCATCAGACTCTTTTCCAATGAGTCAGCTCTTCTCATGAGGTGGCCAAAGTACTGGAGTTTCAGCTTTAGCATCATTCCTTCCAAAGAAATCCCAGGACTGATCTTCAGAATGGACTGGTTGAATCTCCTTGCAGTCCAAGGGACTCTCAAGAGTCTTCTCCAACACCACAGTTCAAAAGCATCAATTCTTTGGTGCTCAGCCTTCTTCACAGTCCAACTCTCATGTCCATACATGACCACAGGAAAAACCATAGCCTTGACTAGATGGACCTTAGTTGGCAAAGTAATGTGTGCTTTTGAATATGCTATCTAGGTTGGTCATAACTTTTCTCCCAAGGAGTAATCATCTTTTAATTTCACGGCTGCAGTCACAATCTGTAGTGATTTTGGAACCCCCCAAAATAAAGTCTGACATTATTTCCACTGTTTCCCCATTTATTTCCCATGAAGTGGTGGGACCAGATGCCATGATCTTCATTTTCTGAATGTTCAGCTTTGAATTAGGTAGAATGATATCATTAGTCACATTATGCAGAAGAGGAAACTGAAAATCAGAGAGATTAAGTGACCTTGCTTAAGGTCACCAGCTAGTTGGAGGTAAGGTCAGGACCAGAATCCAGGTATTCCAAAGCTTGATCTGAGGCACTGGCTGAGAACCACATGTGTCTCATTAACTCTTCAGCCCATTTACTAAAGGAAGACATTATGCCTTGTCTTAAAGACTACCTTTGGGTGGAGCCGTGACTCCATTTAAGCTTGACTGATTTTTGCTCTCATGGACTTGTCAGAAATTGGAATCTAGAGGTGACAGGCAGAGACTAGGGTTTTTTAATAAAATCAATTTTTAGCTCACCAGTCCTCTACTCTGAACTCTGTTTATTCCAGGTCTAATGCAGAAAATATACGCACTAAAAAACAAATTAAAAATAAACGATAAGTGAGATAGAAATTGCCCAGGGCTGTCAGGAACTTATGTGCCATGCTATGTGGGTTTTGAGTAAATTTTGCTTTGCAAGCCAAGAAGCAATATATATTTACTGAGGCAGTCTCTGGCCAAAGGGCACATATGCTAGCTACTTCTGGGATTTGGCACAATTTCTCCCGAGAATTGTGCACACAGGCCTAAGCATTACGGTGTTCTGAAAAGGGGAGGCAACTTGGCATTGGGAGACCTGGATTCTCCTTTGAGTTCTGCCCCTCTCTTGGTCGGTGAATATAGGCCACATATTACCCTCTCTGGACCCTTTGCCCTTAGCAGGATCCTATAACTTCAAGAGAAAATACCAGTAGTTTTCTGATCAGCAAAATACTGGGATGACACAGAGGGAGGGAAAGTGGGAGGGAAAGAGAGAGAGGGTTCTGTGTACTTTAGCTGTCTCTGTCTTCTGTTTTTTCCACTGAGTCAATTTTTTTCTTCATTTTTTCCCTGATACTGTTAGGGGAAGCATGCTGATTGAAACGCCCACCTGGGCAGACACCACAGTAACCATCTGCATGAGTTGTTTTACAACAGGAGGTCCTGGGAAGGAACTGAACTAATAAGCCACCAACCAGAAGAGTTTGGGAAAGGTCAAAAGGAGACACCACCTGTCCGACTGTTGCAGGAAGGGGGACCCCTTCCAGGGCCTGAAACTGGGCTCTTGTCTAACACTTGGAAATGAACTGTCTGAGGAGACACATGTGCTGACAAAGCAAGAGATTTTTTTGGGAAAGGGCACCTGGGTGGAGAGCAGCAGGGTAAGGTAACCCAGGAGAACAGCTCTGTGACATGGCTCGCAGGTTTTATGCTGATGGGATTAGTTTCTGGGTGGTCTTTGGCCAATCATTCTAATTCAGAGTCTTTCCTGGTGGCACACGCATCGCTCAGCCAAGATGGATGCTAGCAAGAGGGATTCTGGGAAGTAGATGGACACGTGGTGTCTCCTTTCGACCTTTCCTGGACTCTTCCGGTCGGTGGTGGCTTATTAGTTCCCTATTCCTTATCAGGATCTCCTGTCATAAAATAATTCCTGCAAATGGTTACTATGGTGCCTGGCCAGGGTGGGCGGTTTCAATCAGTGTGCTTCCCCTAACCTGGCCACCTCCCAGAATCCTCTCTGGCATCCATCTTGGCTAAACAAGGTGTGCACCACCAGAAAGGACTCTGAGTCAAAATGATTGGCTAAGGACAACCCAGAAACTAATCCCATCACCATAAAACCTGAGACTGCAAGCCATGCGACAGAGCAGTTCTCCTGGGTTCCCTTACCCTACTCCTCTCCACCCAGGTGCCCTTTCCCCAAAAAATCTCTTGCTTTGTCAGCACATGTGTCTCCTCAGACAATTCATTTCTGAGTGTTAGACAAGAACCCAGTTTCGGGCCCTGGAAGGGGTCCCCCTTCCTGCAACAATACAAGCATCTGTCTTCCCAACAATTTGTAACCAACACCAGAACCTTCTGCTGGATTTTGCTCTGCTCTTGAACAAGAGCTAGTACCTGTGCCCAGGCCCATCTGACTTAGGGAATTAGTAGTTGACTGTACAGGGTGTTGGGCTGGGGCTGCATGGATCCTCTGTCAGAAACATTCCTCTCCAATCCCACAAGGGGAAAGACATTCATTGCACATCTGCACACATTCATTCAGAGCCTATTTATTGACCTTCTGCCACCAGGATATGCTAGGTCACAAAGCTCATGAAGCTTCAGGTCTGGTGGTGGACTGATGACTAACAAACCAGGCACATTCCATGTTCCCAGGACACACTACAGAAGCTATATCCATAATAGGGCTAACTAACTCAGAACTGTCTCTAGGGGGAAGATTCTAGCAAACCTTCCCAAAGTAAATGATGCCTAAGAAGTTATTCAGGCAGAGGTAAGGAGGGAGGAAGTGTCTGAGGGCATAAACGTATGTAAATGCAGAGGCAAGGGTGGGAGTGGAGTGTGTGCGTGGCTGTGATGGTGGGGTTATTTTTATTTTGGGGGCACACTATGTGGCATGCAGGATCTTGATTTTTGGACCAGGGATTGAACCCATGCCCCCTGAGGTAGAAGGGGAGAATCTTAACCACCAGACTGCTAGGGATAGCCCTGTGGGATTGTTGTTTTGCTGTTGTTGATTTTTTTACCTGTTCAAAGGGTTTTAAATTTATTATTTATTTATTTTTACTTTACTATATTGTATTGGTTTTTGGTTTTGCCATACGTCAACATGAATCCACCACGGATATACATGCGTTCCCCATTCTGAATCCCCCTCCCTCCTCCCTCCTCATACCATCCCTCTGGGTCATCCCAGTGCACCAGCCCCAAGCATCCTGTATCATGCATTGAACCTGGACTGGCGATTCATTTCACATATGATATTATACATGTTTCAATGCCATTCTCCCAAATCATCCCACCCTCACCCTCTCCCATAGAGTCCAAAAGACTGTACTATACATCTGTGGGGTTGTTTTTTAAATAAGGCAGGAAGCCCAGGGGCTGGAATGTTGAGTGAGGGGGAGGGCCAGGAGATGAAGTCTGAGAGGAAAGTTTGCCTCAAGTTTCACTAGCCTCAGGTTTCACTAGCCTCAAGTTTCACTAGCCTCAGGTTTCACTAGCCTCCAGAAAGAGTGGATTTTGTGCCCAGGACAGTGGCAGGTTCCTGGAGTTGGGGAGCATCAGGTTGAGATTTCCACTTTGGAAAGCTCACTTCCACTGCAGTGAGGAGTCCCCGCCAGAGGCAGGCGAGGCTGGAGGACCAGACACTGGGTAAGAGGAATCGCAGTGTGTAAGAATCTGTTGCCTCCAAGAACAGGTCCAGGCTTTGGAGCTTCTAGAATGAGCGTTGGCTCCTGTCTTTTCTCAGACCCCTGTGGTTCCTTTTCTCCAGGCACCACAGCGTTCTGCAATTGGATTTTAATGAATTCTGGGACTTCTGTCACGTTAGAACAATAGGATCCAACCCTTTTGAGAGAGAAGACCCTTTGTTAACATGAAAGGCTTCACCCTCATGGCACAGTCGTTATGCTTTTAGTATCTGTTAATTGAGAAAATACCTAAAGAACAAAGCCTCTGTAAATGCAGGCACACTTGAAAATTCTGCCTACGTATATGTGGGAGCCAGTATTTCACCAGTCTATTGACATGGCTGCTATAACATATGAATCTCTAGAACCATCTGAAAGAAGTCTGTGTCCCCCCAAGGGGTTGGGAACTGCTGCCCTGGAACATGTGTGTTAAGAAGCCACATAGCCATCTGTCCCCAGAACATGGTGCATGGCCGCCTTCTCCATAAACCGTGGGGAGCATAAACTCAGCTGGTTCTCATTGCACGGGGCATGCCATATTGTTGCCCGATGTAATGTCAATTTTTATTTATTTGTGTTTGTGAAAAGCAGGACTGATTAGACCACTTAAAACTACACAGGCTAGTTAGAGCCAGGCTGGCGTTGGTGATTTCAGCTGCCCTCCTGAAAGTCCTCGGCGCTCCCAGCCCATGGCCTCCCTCTGAGAATGTAAACTTGGGGCCTTGTGCTATCATGATTTCTATTTCATCCTGACTCTTATAAACTACCATATAAAAAGCAGCCGCTGAAGGTTTTTTTTTTTTTTTCAATTTCATTTTGAGGCTTGGAAAATCACAAAATAAAAATAGCCCTGAGAGTGGAAAGTTTGGGGGAGTTTGTTTAGCTTTCTTTGAAATGCACTTTGTGAAGGAATAAGTAAGTCATAAGGTCCCTCTTTGTGGAGTGCCTTAAGGTTTACGTAATTTTTTTACATTCCTTTTTTCCTATTTGATCATTGTGGAGACCTGGTGAGATGTGTTGTATTACTATCCCTACTTTGCAAATGAGACAGAAGCTCCAGGATAGTAGAAGATGGGGCAGGCCCAAGATCACATGACCAGATAATGGCAGAGGCAGACCAGGTAGGTCCTTACTCCAAATCCTGGCCTTCCCTTTCCCTTCTTGGTCCCTCCTCAAGTCTCCTCACCCAGGCCCAGCTCCCGTCTTCCTCTTTCTTCATGGCCATTGTCATGAAGAAAAGATGTCTAGGCCCTGTCTGGACAAGCACAGGCTCCTGGCTGATCACCAAGGGTGTCCCCCTACGGGGGACATATACTCAGTATAACATCTGCTTAAGACCTGAGTCCCCTCACAGGCTGCCAGCCCCTGAGAGCTGGGGCTCTGCCTTGGTCATCTCTGTGTCCTTAGGGCCCAGAACAGCATCTAGTGGACATCTACTGGGGTGAGTGGGGTGTGCACTTAGTCGCTCAGTCGTGTCCAGCCCTTTGCGACCCCATGGACTGTAGTCCGCCAGGCTCCCTATCCATAAGATTCTCCAGGCAAGAATATTGCAGTGGGTAGCCATTCACAGGGGATCCTCCTGACTCAGGGATCAGTCCTGGGTCTCCTGCATTGCAGGCAGTTTCTTTACCTTCTGAGCTACCAAGGAAGCCTGCTGGACAGTAGATGCTCTGTAAATGTTTTCCAAGTGGAAATATTATTGAATAAGAAAGTTCAACCATTCTTCATTTTGATTCTGTTTCTCGTGGAATGAAATTTCTCTCATTCATTCCCTGATGATGAATCGGCCACTAGAAGACTGATTAAAATCTTCAAGTTATTACTTGGTTCAGCGTTTCCTAGCTGTGTTTTGAGGAGTGTTCTGAGACACATCAGAAACCCACAGTCATATAAAGTTAGGAAATACTGATTCAATAAGGTCAACAGATTTTTTTAATTGAAATTTTTCTCCAAGCCCAGATTCTCTTCCAGGTCTGGTTCCCTTCAAGCTCTCCCCATCTGTGTGAGTTTCAGGCATACCTCTCCATTCTCACGATTGTTTAATGAGTAGCTCTTAAACACACACATCTGCCCTCGTACATGGAACTATTTTCCCGAAGGGTCCATTGCTTCCAGGGCGGCTTCTCTCAGTGTCATCAGATCTCAGCAAAGGGAGGAGTCTTCCTTCTCCCCTTCTTTATAATCTTCCCTGCATCCCACCCACCACTAGGTCACAGATCTCCCCTCGATAGCAGAAAAATTCCCTTTCCTATAGTTCCTTTCTTTTAGCCTAAGAATGCTAACATCTTTTTTCATTTAAGGAACTCTTTACCATGTCTTCAAGCAGTGGCTTCGTTTCTGTCCTTCTCCTTGACCTGAAACTTTTGTGAACAATTGCTCTCATCCAAGGTCACCCCCACCCACCTTCCTGAGGGCAGTCAGCCTCCAGTGAGGGGTGAATGCATAGGAATCAAGTCAGCCTCCTCACCTAGATTCAGGATTATTTTTCAACTCTGTCCAAGTTGCAGTGGTCTACTTTGGATTAGCTGAGAACTGTTGTGAGGGCTTCAGTACCCTATTTTCTCCTTCTGTTCAAACTGTCCCTTCATGTCCTTTAAGGTGTTTATTCTGAGAATATTCTCCCCAGAGTTTCCCATACGTAAATGTCCATCCCAGGAAATTTCAGATATCCAGGAACTCTGACCTGCAGTAGTTGGTTCCTGAAGTGTCTAAGGATGCAGATGTTAATATAAAACTTTTGTGCTGGTTCCTGGCAGTATGAATGTTATCACTGGTGGTGGAAAATGATTCCTGGCACAATGTAGCAGTGAAATGGTTGAAATTTTTCCTGTGGTGAACTGGGAAGATATGCAAGTGTATTTCCATACAGCAGTGGATTAAGTGTTTGGGTAAAACATAGGTAATATGCTACAAGGAGAATGGAATTGGATGAGTGTAGTAGGGAGCAATTGATATTTTGGAGACAGATAATGAGATAGTGAGGGTAAATATTCAGCAGCATATGTGGAGACCCCCATCTCCTGGAGTCTGGACCAGAGAGATCTGAGCTGACCTAGGATTTAATCATAAGAATAGGGTTCTAAACTGAGGCAGGGTTACTCCACCAATGTGGAGCCCTAATTGAAAAGGAATAGGACCCTGATATGTGGCAGGAGGATATATGGCTTTAGGTAATTTGAATATCTTATGTCTCTAGATTGCACGGAATCTTCTGAGTCTCCAGCAATAGCCATCACTCCTCACTAAAGGCTAGAGCCTCCCCTTCTCTTGAAGACAATGCAGAGCCTTTGCCTCACAAGCTAACACATTATACACCTATTTGCCTCCCTTTGGTCACTAGGAAAAAATAGGATTCATGATAACATATTCCAGCTAGGGAAGTGCTAGGCCTGGTAAAGGAAGAGAGAACTATAACCCAGAGGAGCTGCAGGACAGAACCAACATGTACCAAGACCATAAAACTGGATAAGGAAAAGCTTAAACATGTGGCAGTTGTCTCCCTGACTAGGATCCTGGGAGACAGTGCTGAACACACTTTCAGGATGACTCCTAAATGTTTGGAGATGCTTATAGCCCACAGTTAATGAAGCTGAAATACCTTAGTTGCCATGGAAGATGTTGGAAGCAGAGATAAAATGGCTCAGAGGGGTGTGCAGATTAGAATGGATTAACAATATAAGGCTGGAAATCTACCAAGAGAATCTATTGCACAGGTGGGCCCAGAAGACAACTTACTTGCTGAAGCAATAAGGAACACACTGACCAGAGGAAGATGAGCATCATCGAGAAGCTTGGTGATGGCTGTTCCCTGTAGACCAGAGCTCATGATTTGAGAACTAGGCTCCTGATAACAACAGAGATGACACGATCCCCCAAATAGAGGTGAGATTTCAGCATTGACTGTCAGAATCAAGGTAGTTGCCACTGTCATAATGATCCTCAAGACAGAAAAGTGAGCCTGATCTGCAGAAAGCTGTGGAGGTGGTGTGGTGTTCCTAGTAGACTGAATACATGGATCTGGAAACCACAGGGTTTCTATAGGAGTAACCTCCTGGCCATCATTCCTAGTTACACGCTTGGGGAATTTGTGCTTCATCCCCATGACTCTGGGCTCTCCATAAGTTTACTTACAGAAAAAAGAAGTGCGTCCAGAAAGAATTCCATTAACTTTTCAGCTACCTCTTGCTCTCTCGAAATATCAATAACCTCAGATATGCAGATGACATCACCCTTATGGCAGAAAGTGAAGAAGAACTAAAGAGCCTCTTGATGAAAGTGAAAGAGGAGAGTGAAAAAGTTAGCTTAAAGCTCAGCATTCAGAAAACTAAGATCATGGCATATGGTCCCATCACTTCATGG
>SJYC01136864.1:0-25834 GCA_006408675.1 Madoqua kirkii
CTGTAGCCACTGCTGAGTTTTCCCAATTTGCTGGCATATTGAGTGTAGCACTTTCACAGCATCATCTTTCAGGATTTGAAACAGCTCAACTGGAATTCCACCTGCCCCCATAGATACCTACAATTCTCCAATCTGCTAGAAATTTTAAGAAAGGCTATTTGAATTTCCAGGCTAATTGTTCATAAGTTAAAACTGAAACGGAAGAATGACACATGTCAAATTTTACAATACAATGATGACCACATACTTTGTGAGTGAGAGAGGCTTATAATTTTACAAATTCAATGGTTGATGTGGCTGATTTCTGACAAGCAGGTTTTACAACAATTTGGATAGCTCTTCACGTATTCTTCACTCTTAGGATAAAGAACAAAGGAGATTGTGTAATCGGACTCAGGAGGGGTTGCTGAGAAGAGAAAAAAGTGGGGACTAGCAGCAGTGTAGAGAAGGGGCAAGTCTTCACAGTGGATAGAGGTATAAACCTAATTCCAGAAAAATGAAAGAGAAACTTTGGGTAGCCAACATGGAATATGTATCTTTTGGCTTTGCTATTTTTTTCACTTTTCAGTAACAGAGATCAGGAAAAGACAGCCATTTTTGAACATTACTATTCTAAACATAAAATAAATATTCTATTTTACAAATCCTTAAAACCCTCTCAATCCTTTGGAACTGTCTTACAAGGTACTTCTTATATGGAATTCAGAAATATTTCTTAAGTGTTGCCAACTTTGTGGCGAACAGTGTCTTGCTTTTTGGAGGGATTAGTGAAAAAATATGACCACCTGCTCTGGGTCTTCCCTGGTAGCACAGCGGTAAAGAACCTGCCTGCCAACGCAGAAGACATGGGTTCAATCTCAGGGTTGAGAAGATTCCCTGGAGAAGGAAATGGCAACCCACTCCAGTACTCTTGCCTGAGAAATTCCATAGACAGAGGAGCCTGGTGAGCTACAGTCCATGGGGTCGCACATGACTGAGTGACAACAACCCTTGCCATAGCAGGCTTATAAGGCAGTGGAGAGCAGAAACTCTCAAAGGTGAAGCAAATAGAGGAAGCAGAAATGTAAGATAGCTTATTTTAATGGCATAGACAGTAAATACCAGGAAATCTAGAGCAGAAGGCAGTTTCCCTGGAGGAAATGGGACTGAAGGTCAGTCTTGATGGAAGGATGAGGGTTGCAAAAGAAGTTGGACAAAGAGAGGCCTTTGAGGTAGAGGAGCTAGAGGAGCTATAGATGAGGGCTTGGAGACTCTAAGAGCATGCAGCATTCTTGGGGAAGCTCTTGGTGCAGTTGGAATAAAGTAGTGAAGACTGGAGGGTCTAAGATTGTATAAGAGTGAGGCACCCTGTTGTGGTCAGCATTTATGTATGAATTCCTTGAGGGATCATAGAAACCACCAGTGATTCAGAGGTGATTAAAGAACAAGAGGAAATGCCTCTTTTCACCCACGGGCTCACTTAAGCTAATTTTTCATCAATAAAGTGAACAGTTGGGGACTTTCCTGGCAATCCAGTGACTAAGACTTTGACTTCCAACGCAGGCAGTGTGAGTTCAATCCTCCCTTGGAGAGCTAAGATCTCTTGTAGCCTCACGGCCAAAACCCCAAAGCACAAAACAGAAGCAATGTTGTAACAAACCCATTAAAAATGGTCCACATCAAAAAAATCTTAAAAAAGAGAAAGTGAATAGTTAACACTTCAACACTTTCTTTAACTAAAGGTGAATTAATTGCCATTATGACTCCACCATTCATGTTTAATTGAAGCACAATACTTCTGAGATTTTTCTAGTTAAAAACTTTCTCAGTGATTTGCAAACTTGTGTCGTTCTACTTTTCTCTTAGATCTTCCCTCCTTATTAGTTTGTATAAATATTGATTCACCCTAGAAGTGAGTTATGGGTAGGAGGGATCTTTCTCCTCTTTTGTGCTATAGAACACAGCATTCCAGAAAAACCTCATTTCCGCTGATGAATGGCTATTGGCATACAGAAATCTGGCATGTGGTTGAGGAGAAGGGATACAGCTGACATGAGACAAGCTTGAGAAGGAAACCATAATCCCCCTTCAAATTCACTGCTTATTAGAGGAGCTAAAATGATTAAGCAGCTGGAGGTTTTGATGTATGAGGAAAGATTAAAAGAATTACATGTGTGTAGGTTGGCTGAAGAGCTAAGGAGTATGTGCATGTGTGTGGGGTGGGGGCCTGATAGCTGTTTGCAGATAATTGAAAGTATAAGCCCTGAGGAAGGAGAGGGATTGTGGAGGTGGTCTTTAGGGGATTATTGAAGGGTAATGAATGAACTGAAGAAAAGGGGGAAAAAATGGCTTCATTGGGCGAAACTTTCCTAATGGGTGAGACTTAAGAGGCCATAAAAAAAATCTCCCACGAGGGGTGGTGAAATTCCCTTTCCTTGAGTCATCTGGAGGAGCCTGTAAAGTATTGGAAGTGCACCATCCTGCCCTGTGGGGGAACAGGCTTGGTAGTAAGCAAGACCCATCCTTTGTCTTGATGTTTTACAGCTCAATTTAGAGGATGAATCCATTGGTAAACAGTAAATTTGGAAACTCCCCAGGAACGGAGTCTGTCTCATTTCACTGATAATTTTCTCTGAGTAAGAAAGACAAGGCCCACACCTCTTTCTCCTCTGATTTCCACACACTGTCCTTGACATTATATCATTTCTTAAGGGACCAATGGTAGAGGAATTGCAAGATGGTAAGGGTAGGCCGTGTGTCATCCAGCAAATGGCAATATGAACCAACTCTCACTGTATAGCAATCTCTTTCTCTGAATGTGCCTGCCATTTGTTTCAACAGCAGGATTCTGTATCGTGATTCTCATGGTTCTTCAGTGTTAATTAGTGTTTGGACTGTGCTCCTGTTAGAAATGAAATTAGTCAAAGCTAGCTTGTCTCCAGGGCCATGATGAGGCAGAAATTCTTTCTGGTGACTTTTCATAATAAAATCAGAGTTTGTCTGTTTTTATAATTTGCAGAAACTAATAGCGGTAAGATCTCAGAGCTCTTCATTTTAATGTAAATGAAACAGAAGGAAAGAAATTCCATAACCTTGTAGGATCATATCCTTCAAGCTCACAGTTTCTCTCTTTTTAGGTTTTTCCCCATGGAAGGAATAATAAATGATTCTCACCCAAAGATTTACATCCAACTTTTTCTTCATGGTGTTATGTAGACAATTGCTAAAAATCGCCTACATACTAATAGTAGGTTGAAAATTATGTCTTTATGATAAATTCACAGCAGCAAAATTCATGGTTTTTAAAAATACATACTTATATGAGAAAATGCACATGATATGTTGGGAGAAATAAGTAAGACATACAAACACAGTGGCATCTTAAGTGTATTTAGATAAGAAGGTGGATGGATAAATGGACAGACATTTATATCAGCTTTCTTATCTCTGAAGGTGGGATTATGAATGATATTAATTTGTTCTTCATACTCTTCCACATGTTTTGCAATTAGTATATATTACTCATCACATTGTTAATTAAGCAGATTTGTACCTTTAAAAGTAAAAAAAAAATTTAAAAACCACAGTTATTTGATGTGAATGGTTTGCATTAAGCCATAGACTAATCACAGGTCAGAGTGAGCTTTTCTGCATCAATAATAGATTAGTTGGAAAAAAATTGTGGTTCTTCTATACAGATGAGAAAGACAAAAATTAAGTTTTATCCAAATTAATTTCACATTTTTATCCAAAATATTTTCATAAGCTGAAACCAGCAGGAAGTTGAGGATTGGTTTATGTCAACAGTTTCTAAGTTGCTCCCGAACACCCTAGTGTATCAAAATAGTTTTTTAGGCTGGCCAGACACCTTGACTTCCCCTGTCTTCCTTCTGTTTTGGCTAAGCACGTGGTTCTCTTTTCTCACTTCCACCGCATCATGTTCATGGTCTAAGGAAGGTCAAGCTCTACGGTCATCCTACAACCAAGAAAGGCTGATTGAGGTGCTGGGTCAATAGAGTGCATTTTCTTTCCTAACATGGATTCTAACATCAGTTGTTAAATTGCCTTTTCTTCTCCCCATTGCACATTTTTTTGTTACATAGTTGAATTTTCCCCCTCTTAGCTTTCTTGAGGTATATTTGATAAATAAAATTATATATATTTAAAGTGTAAAATTTGGGCTTCCCCAGTGGCTCACTGGTAAAGAATCCACCTGCCAGTGCAGGAGACATAGGAGATAGTTCCATCCCTGCGTCAGGAAGATCCCCTGGTGGAGGAAATGGCAACTCATTCCAGTATTCTTGCCTGGAGAATCCTATGGACAGAGGAGCCTTGCGGGCTACAGTCCATGGGACTGCAAAGAGTCAGACGTGACTGAGTGACTGAGCACACAAAGTGTCCAATGTGAAGATTTCTTCTATGCATGCAAAGTGAAGTAGTCACCACAATCAAGCTAGCTAATATTTATAATATATCCATCACTTCACATAGTTGCCATTTTTGTATGTGATGAGAATGCTTAAGATGTCCTCTTTTGGCAAATTTCTAGTGTACAACAGAGAATTACTAACTGTAGTCATCTTACTATATATTAATATTCAGTACCTATATATCTTATAACTGATACTTTACTCTTTAGCCAACCTCCTCTCCATTTCACCCATCTCCTCAGCCTCTGGCAACCACTTTTCTACTTTGTTTCTATGAGCTTGACTTTTTAAAATAAAGATTACGCATATAAGTAAGATCATATAGTATTTATCTTTCTCTCTTTGGCCTATTTACTTAGCATAATGCCCTCCAGTTTCATCCACATTTTTGCAAATGGCAGGATTCCCCCCTTTTTAAAGGCTGAGTAATATTCCACTGTACTTATCAGCTTTATCCATCTAACTCCCACATTTTCTTTATCCATTCATCTGTCAAAGGACACTTTGACAAACAACTTAAGTTGTTTCTGAGTCTTGGCTATTGTGAATAATGCTTCAATGAACATCAGAGTGCTGATATATCTTTGAGAAACTGACTTAGTTTACTTTGAATAGATACCCAGCAGTGAAATGACAGGATTGCACATAGTTCTACTTTAAATTTCATGAGAAAAAACTTAAAATCATGGTTGAGTTTTGATGGGTCGTTCTAAATTATGTCAAATAATTTCATTCTCTTTTGCTTTTTAGCTAATATCCATTAGTTGATCTTGTCCATGTTTAAAATTTTGATATTTTGTTTATCATAAATTCTTTTGCACTGATTTTGATTCTGAAAAATATTGCTCATAAATATTATCTCTCTTATTTATTAGGCCTTTCTGGCAGTCTCTTGAATTCTGTGGCCAGGCAAGTGCCTCACTTACTTAATCCTTGTTCTGGCCCTGCCCATTCATTAGAACTAGCTATTGGGAAATCCCAAGAGAAAGTAAAATCATAGTACAGGATTTAGCAACTCTTTCATAGATATAATTAATTTTACCCCCATTTTCCCTCATAAAGCTCAGATAGCTTGCTAGTTTTTTTTTTCTTATTATCTTCACATCATTTTCAAGTCATCTTAGATAACAGTTGGAATATAGTCCATTTCTTGATTTATATCTCCACGTGTCAGGCATGCTAGCAATGTTCATTGACCCACAAGATAAATTTCTGCTCATGGTTTAAGCTTGTTGCAGTATATTTGAAAAAGTTTCTGGAATTTGTGAGACCACATAGCTCTGAAAAAAATCAGTAAGTTGATACAGAATCTATTGGTAAATCCTCAAATAACAAAACATGTAGATATTCTTAGGTTTTCAGAAATTACCCTTCTGAATGCTCTCCAATTTGTAAATGAGCAAAGGAAGCTTTTGAGAGATTATTAGAGAAGAGTTTTAGACATTTGTAGATATTGAGTTATTTAGCATCAAGGAGGGGCAAGAGAGAAGAGCAGTTGTGAATACTTTGGAGGCCAGGCAGTCCACTGAGTCTATCCTCTAGAAATTGTAAATATTTGCTTATTATTCTAGATTTGAAGAGAAAATTCCTATGAAAATAGTGTAATTAGCTTTTGGAGGCATCAGGGTACCAGATCTAAGAGCCAGGCAGAGCAGGAAGAATGTAGAGAGAGCTAAAGGCCAGTTTGAGGTCCAAAGGTAGATTATTTGGGGACTCTATTCTCTATGTTGAGTCATATACTTAAAAGTATATGACTTTTGGTACAAGAAAGTCAAAACAGGATATTTTTGTTGCCTCTCTGCACCCAGTAACTGCAGCTTATGAGATGACCAGGGTGGCAGAGAGCCCGGTTCTGCTCAATCAGTTCTTGGTTCACCTCCAAGTGACCATCAGTGAGCAGGGTCTCCTTACTGTGTTACTAATTAACCCTGGCAGACCTTCAGCATTTTCATGACCTTGGCAGAACGTGTGCTTTTACTCACTGTGCTCTGCTAACCTCTGGGGCCACACTTGTCTCTGTGCCAGCACACCATTGAAGCCACACATGCCATTATAACCACACATTCCACTCTGCTGCTAATGGCTGATGTTGCAACAGACCTGGCAACAAGGATATCTAATTTAGGTGTCATTTGTTTCCTTTAAAAATTACTATCCAAGGCCCAATGCTCACTTCCTGTTTTGAAAGAATTATCCGAGTTCCAGTTGACCCAATTGATCTGGAAATAGAAAAGTCATAGTCTAATGTACTATGACTTCTGCCGTGTTAAGCACCTGAAGAAATTAGATTTGTGGTTTGTAATTAACACAGAACCAAAGCATATCGAATTGTTTGGTCAACCCCCCACATGTACACTTGATCTTCTTTATAATATCCATAGACATCTTGTCATTCAATGTCTGCCTGAATGCTTTTCATATAGTCAATTTCAAGTTTGGGAAAGAAGTTTGGTTCAAAGACCAAACAGAATCTTCTGAGATGTATAACTCAACCTAAAAGTTAGAGTTGGTATTTAGGAGCCATGGCTCAATGGTAAAGAACTCATCTGCCAATGCAGGAGATGTAGGTTGGATTCCTGGGTCAGGAAGATCCCCTGGAGAAGGAAATGACAACCTATTCCATTATTCTTGCCTGGGAAATCCCATGGACAGAGGAACCTGGTCCATGGGGTCTTGCAGCCCATGGGGTTGCAAGAGTTGGGCATGACTTAACAACTAAACAATACCAAGTTGTTTGGGGATAGAAACTTAGGTCCCCAAGCATGAGTTTCTCTTCTATTAATCAAAATTTACATATCTACTTGAAAGGATTGTTGTGATAATTAACTATTGGAAAACAGAGTATATGATATGGGATTCCAGGCTAGTAGAAGTCACTAGACAGAGATCATATTTCTCTTTTATGTGCAAGTTACAACAGTTTGCTCTACCTTTATTTCATAACAAGTGGTCGGTCCTTCACCATGTTATCTCACGTTTTTACCTTGAATGTTTTGGGGAATCCAGTGGGTACGGATGTTTCAAAGACCCAATCTAAGAGTTATTTTCTGGGGTTCTGCTCTGATTCTTCCTTGAGCCATTGATGCCATTTCAAGGAATCACACCAACTTCCCTCTGGCTGCTGTTCTGTCCTGTGGGTAGCATCACCTCCCATAAAGTTTACATTTGGACATGACAAAGGCAGAATGCAGCTACAACTTCCATGCAAGCTTGGGGAAATGGATGAAAACTTCAGCGATAAAAAGATCTGAAACTAAAGGTGACTGACCTTAACAAGTTAAAAAATACAAAAATGTCCATCAGCAGATGAATGGATAAGAAAGCTGTGGTACATATACACAATGGAGTATTACTCAGCCATTAAAAAGAATACATTTGAATCAGTTCTAATGAGGTAGATGAAACTAGAACCTATTATACAGATTGAAGTAAGCCAGAAAGAAAAACACCAATATAGTATGCTAATGCATATATATGGAATTTAGAAAGATGGTAACAATAACCCTGTATGCAAAACAGCAAAAGAGACATTGCTACTGCTCAGTTGCTTCAGTCATGTCCAACTCTGTGCGACTCCATAGATGGCAGCCCACCAGGCTTCCCCATCCCTGGGATTCTCCAGGCAAGAACACTGGAGTGGGTTGCCATTTTCTTCTCCAATGTGTGAAAGTGAAGCCGCTCAGTCATGTCCAGCTCTGTGCGAACCCATGGACTGCAGCCTACCAGGCTCCTCCGTCCATGGGAGTTTCCAGGCAAGAGTACTGGAGTGGGGTGACATTGTATAGAACAACCTTTTGGACTCTGTGGGAGAGGGAGAGGGTGGGATGATTTGGGAGAATGACATTGAAACATGTATAATATCACATATGAAACAAGTTGCCAGCTTGGGTTCAATGCATGATACTGAATGCTTGGGGCTGGTGCACTGGGATGACCCAGAGGGATGGTAAAGGGAGGGAGGAGGGAAAGGCGTTCAGAATGGGGAACATGTGTATACCTGTGGCAGATACATGTTGATGTATGGCAAAACCAATACAATATTGTAAAGTAATTAACTTATAATTAAAATAAATAAATTTATATTTAAAAATACAAAAATGATTTTAAGAAAGAAGTTTCTAAAAGCTGAAGCTAATAATAAAGAGTGGGTTCTCTATTACTGGGGATGTGAAAGATAAGATTGGATAACTACTTATTTAACAAGTGATAATTGAATCATGTGAACATTCTGGTCTTCTTCAGCTATGAGTTTTTATGAACATCCTAGAAACAGGGTGTTTAGAAGCAAAATAAATTATAATTGTGCTCAATAATGAGAATAAACTTCCTGGATATGATTTGACAAGGTTATCATGAAAATTTCTTCTGCCCTAAGCCAAATTAGGCTTGGGCATTTTCAGAATACAGTACATAGCTTCAACAAAGTCTTACTTACTTGGATATGAGTTTTTTGTTTTTCTTTGTGACAATAGTGAGCAAATATTTAGGATATTTCAAAAATAAAGCTTTTGGTTGAGGAAAATCTAAATTTGGGAAAGTGACAAATTGTTCAAACCAAGACTTCTTCTATTAAAATAAGTACAATGTTGGATTTCTAGAAAGGTCAGGATGAAGTCAACTCTGTTGATTTCAGGCTTCTGATGACATAAATATTGACATCCTCAGTTCAGTTCAGTCTCTCAGTTGTGTCCGACTCTTCACCCCATGGACTGCAGCATGCCAGGCCACCTTGTCCATCATCAACTCCCGGAGTTTACCCAAACTCATGTCCACTGAGTCAGTGACTCTACCCAGCCATCTCATCCTCTGTTGTACCTTTCTCCTCCTGCCCTCAATTTTTCTCAGCATAAGAGTCTTTTCAAATGAGTCAGCTCTTCGCATCAGGTGGCCAAAGTATTGGCGCTTCAGCTTCGGCATCAGTCCTTCAAATGGATATTCAAGGTTGATTTCCTTTAGGATTCGGTTTGATTTTGAGGTTAGGATTGGTTTGAGTTCCTTGAACTTCAAAGGACTCCCAAGAGTACAGCTGATTAGGTGAAACATTATTGGATTTAAGAAAAAATTTTAAATAGAATGTGTTATTGGTATAGTAGCAATTAATCAAAAAATGATTTGTGTGTGTGTCTCAAAGTCTATACATTTATCCACAGTGAGATTAGAATTATTCTTCAGACTTCTTGATTGTGTACCACTTTTCCATATTATATGATCATAAAAACTATGCCAGGAATGTGAGAAATGGTTTTAGAAAGTTACCCTTGCTGATATGTCTTTATGTAAATTTAAACTTTCTGCCATTCCTGAACATTCATTGGAAGGACTGATGATGAAACTGAGGCTGCAATACTTTGGCTACTTGATGCGAAGAGCTGACTCATTAGAAAAGACCCTGATCCTGGGAAAGATTGAAGGCGAGAAAAGAAAGGCACAACAGAGAACTATGTGGTTGGATGGCATCAGCGACTCAAAGGACATGAGTTTGAGTGAGCTCTGGGAGATGGTGAAAGACAGGGAAGCCTGGTGTGCTGCAGTCCATAAGGTCACTGTGTCTGACACGACTAAGTGACTGAACAGCATTGAACAAGTGAAAACTCCAAAGTAAACATCTGTCTCAAACACTCTCCCTACAGCAGATCAATTACATGTGTGTGTGTACTCAGTCACTCAGTCGTGTCCAACTCTTTGTGAACCTTTGGGCTATAGCCTGCCAGGCTCCTCTGTCCATGGGATTATCCAAACAAGAATACTGGAGAGGTTGCTGTTTCCTCTGGTAGATATTCCCCGCCCAGAGACCAAACCTGTGTCTCCTGGGTCTCCTACACTGCAGGCTGATTCTTCACTGCTGAGCCATCAGGGAAGCCCATGTATTACTTTCACATATGCAAACTTAATTGCATCAGGCCTCTAAAATATTTAGTAGGTAAAACGGAGGGCTCAAGTAAAGTCTTCCAGATACCTTATTTACATTAGCTCATAGGGCTTCTTATTTTGCTTAGATTTCAAGTTACTGAGTCACACAATAAGAATTGCAGACCTATACAGGATAATAGGCAAACCTGCAGGTAACATAATACTCAAAGGCAAAAGATGAAATCTTTTCCTTGAAGATCAGCAATAAGACAATGGTGCTCACTCTTGCCTGGTTATTTAATGTAGTGTTGGAACTTCTAGCTATAGAAATCAGATAAGAAAAAATATAGTAGGCATACAAATAGGGGGAAAAAAAGGTCAAGATATAACTACCTGCAGATGACATGATACCATGTATAAAAAACCCTAAATACTCCATCAAAGAACTATTAAAAACTAACAAATTAATTCAGTAAAATTATTAAAATAAAGAAATTTGTTATGTTGCTATACACAAAAAAACGAACTATTGGACTGAGAAATTGAAAAAACTTAAAAATTGAAGATAACACAAATAAATGGGAAGATATATCACGCTCAAGGTTTGGAAAATTAATATTAAAATGTCCATATTCTCAGAACAATCTAAAGATTAAATGCAATCTCTATCAAAACCAATGTGGTTTTTCACAGATATTAACAAATAACTTGAAATTATTTGTATGGAATTGAGCTATAGGACTTCTTTTTTGAATAGGATTGTAGTAGAGATTGCAAAGAATAGGACACGACTTAGCAACTAGACAACAATAAATAAATGGCTTTAAATAGCTGTCATCCAAAATGAAAATCTTTTCAAGCTTCACTACAAGGAATTTTTGATTTCATATATATGTTGCCTTTTCTTTGCACACATGTAGCAATATAAATTTTAGGAGAAAAGGATGCTGACTTTGTGTGTGTGTGTGTATGTATATAATGATGTCATTATAGCCTATATAGAATGTGCTTTAATATATAATAAAAATAGTCAAATATATGGAATTTTAAGTAATCCCATAAAAATACAGATGCAAAGATGGGCATAACAAAGGACAGAAATGGTATGGACCTCCTACCATGAGCAGAAGTTATTAAGAAGAGGTGGCAGGAATACACAGAACTATACAAAAAAGATCTTAATGACCTAAATAATCATGATGGTGTGATCACTCACCTAGAGCCTGACATCTTGCAGTGCAAAGTCAAGTGGATCTTAGGAAGCATCACTACGAACAAAGCTAGTGGAGATGATGGAATTCCAGTTGAATGATTTCAAATCCTAAAAGATGATGCTGTGAAAGTGCTGCACTCAAAATGCCAGCAAATTGGGAAAACTCAGCAGTGGCCACAGGACTGGAAAATGTCAGTTTTCAGTCTAATCCCAAGAAAGGCAATGCAAAATAATGCTCCAACTACCACACAATTGCACTCATTTCACGTAATGGTCAAAATTCTCCAAGCTAGGCTTCAACAGTATGTGAACCAAGAACTTCCAGATGTTCAAGCTGGATTTAGAAAAGGCAGAGGAATCAGAGATCAAATTGCCAACAGCTGTCAGATCATAGAAAAAGCAAGAGAATTCCAGAAAAACATCTACTTCTGCTTTATTGACTATGCCTTTGACTGTGTGGATCACAGCAAACCATGGAAAATTCTGAAAGAGATGGGAATACCAGAACACTTAACCTGCCTCCTGAGAAATCTGTATGTAGATCAAGAAGCAGCAGTTAGAACTGGACATGGAACAATGGACTGGTTTCAAATTGGGAAAGGAGTATGTAAGGTTGTATATTGTCACCCTGCTTATTTAACTTATATGCAGAATACAGCATGTGAAATGCTGGGCTGGATGAAGCACAAGCCGAAATCAAGATAGTTGGGAGAAATATCAATAAACTCAGATAGATATGCAGATGACACAATCCTTATGGCAAAAAGTGATGAGAAACTAAAGAGCCTCTTGATGAAAGTGAAAGAGGAGAGTGAAAAGTTGGCTTAAAGCTCAATTCAAAAAACTAAGACCATAGCATCTGCTCCCATCACTCCATAGCAAATAGATGGGCAAACAATGGAAACCGTGACAGACTTTATTTTCATGGGCTCCAAAATCACTGCAGATGGTGACTTCATCCATGAAGTTAAAAGATGCTTGCTTGTTGGAAGGAAAGCTGTGACCAACCTAGACAGCGTATTAAAATCAGGAACATTACTTTGCTAACAAAGGTCTGTCTAGTCAAAGCTATGGTTTTTCCAGTAGTCATGTATGGATATGAGAGTTGGACTATAAAGAAAGCTGAGTACCAAAGAATTGATGCTTTTGAATTGTGGTGTTGGAGAAGACTCTTGAGAGTACCTTGGACTTGAAGGAGATCAAACCAGTCAATCCTGAAGAAAATCAGTCTTGAATATTCACTGGAAGGACTGATGCTGAAGCTGAAGCTCCAATACTTTGGCCACCTGATGCAAAGAAGAGTCATTGAAAAAGATTCTGACGCTGGGAAAGATTGAAGGCAGGAAGAGAAGGGAATGACAGAGGATGAGATGGCTGGATTTCATCACTGGCTTGATGGACATGAGTTTGAGCAAGCTCTGGGAATTGGTGAACGACAGGGAAGCCTGGTATGCTTCAGTCCATGGGGTTGCAAAGAGTCAAACATGACTGAATGACTGAACTGAACTGATAAAAATACAGAGACTCTAAGCATTTTTAGCCTTTTTGATGGAATGTCTACATGTAACCTGTTAAATGATCATTTGAAAATGGATTTCCTTTTTTTCTCTCTCTCCCTTCCTCCTTTACTTTTGGCTTTTCTTTTTTCTTTCTTCCTCTTTCTTCCCCATCCCTGCTGCCCCCACCATGTTTGCATTCTGTAATTGTTGATATATCTGGTCAAATACTAGATATAATCCATACGTTTAGGTAGTCCCGAACACGTAATAATTATTTTTAACTTAATTTTGCTTATAGATAGAAACAATATTCTTTTCCTATGTGTAAAACAGGAATCAAATGGACAAAGACCTCTTGGTTGCCAGCTAGATTTTTTTGCATTCAACTGATCATCAGAAAAATCAGCTAACACTAGCACAGTCTTTGAGATCCATGTGTGAAATTGTTGATCAGTTGCTCAGTCATGTCTGACTCTTTGCGACACCATGGATTGCAGCATGCCAAACTTCATCATCTCCCGAAGTTTTCTTACATTCATGTCCATTGAGTCAGTGATGCCATCCAACCATCTCATCCCCTTCTTCTCCTGCCATCAATCTTTCCCAGCATCAGAGTCTTTTCTAATGAGTCAGCTCATCAGGTGACCAAAGTATTGGAACTTCAGTTTTAGCATCAGCCCTTCCAATGAATATTTATGGTTGATTTCCTTTAGGATTGACTGGTTGGATCTCCTTGCTGTTCAAGGGACTCTCAATTGTCTTCTCCAACACCACAGTTCAAAAACATTAATTTTTCAGTGCTCAGCCTTTTTAAGGTCCATCTCTCACATCCACACATGAGTACTGGAAAAACCATAGCTTTGACTATACAGATTATTGTTGGCAAAGTAATGTTTCTGCTTTTTAATATGCTGTCTAGCTTTGTCACAGTTTTTCTGTGACAAAAGAGCAAGCAAAATATGCAAGCTCAAATTGTTGACCCTTTGCCAATTATGAAACTATTCTGGCCAGTGTCTTACTTTTAAGAATGAAAATACATAGTTAAGAGATAGATAGTTAAGTTTAGGTAATATTATTAATGTAGGCCATGGAACTAAATTCTTCTGGAAAAAAATAAAAATAAAGGAGTCTATTTCAGCTACTTTACAGTTGCAAGGTTGCCTTTTCTCACACTGCTCTCAGGCTGAATGCACTTGAATTTTCACATATTTCTATCTTCCTCAGGAATTGTTAATTCTTTTTTAAATTAAAAAAAATTTCAAGTGTAAGTGATTTACAATGTTGTGTTAGATTCAGATGTACAGCAAAGTGATTCAGTCATTCATATGTGTGTGCTCAGTTGATCAGTAATGTCTGACTCTTTGGGATCCCATGGACTCAGGTCCATCCCACCAGGCTCCTCAGGTGTAAAAGTTTTCCAAGCAAAATACTGGAGTGGGGTACCATTTCCTACTCCAGGGCATCTTCCTGACTCAAGGATTGAACCCACATCTCTCCTGTCTCCTGCACTGGCAGGCAGATTCTTTACCACTAGAGCCACCTGAGAAGCTTTTTGTGCATGTGTGTGTGTGTATGTATGTATGTATAGCTTCTTTTCCATTACAGATTATTAAATATAGTTATAGGTATTGATTATAGCACCCACTGTGCTATAAGCAGGTCCTTGCCATTTATTTTATATAGAGAGTTAGTTCAGTTGTATCCATTTCTTTGTGACCCCATTGACTGTAGCCTGCCAGGCTCTGTCCATGGATTTCCCAGGCAAGAATGCTGGAGTGGCTTGCCGTTTCCTTCTCCAGGAGATCTTCTCTACCCAGGGATCAAACCTAGGTCTCCCACATTTCAGGGAGATTCTTTACTGTCTGAGCTACCAGGCAAGCCCTTTCATATATGGTAGTGTATATCTATTAATCCCGCTTATTATACTAATGAATTAAATCATACAGAGAAAGAAGTATCACATTATATCACTTCTACATGGAGTCTAAAAAGTGGTATAAGTGAATTTATTTACAAAACAGAGATAGACTCATAGGCACAGAAAACAAACTTTACCAGTGGAGAAAGTGGAGTGGGAGGGATAAATTAGGAGTTTGGGATTAACAGACTTTTACTTTAAGAACATTTAAAAACCATAGTTTCATTTAATTACTTAAGGACAGATCAGTCAGGATTTAGTAATGTTACTAAGAAATATTTATTATTTTTTCAGATGAATTAAATCATTTTAGTTGAAATCAAAGTCATCTATGCTGAAAACAGGGAGCTTTTCTGCGTAAGCTAAAGTCACTGGAAACAGAACCTTGTGGATCTTATTAAGCCTACTTATAGACATTGTAAAGGTTTTCTTTGGCTTCAATGTAAATGTTATGTGGTCTTTGGAAAAAAGCAGCCAGGGTTTCCTCGTGTTTCCTATTTGTTAAGTGATCAGACTCACAGTTATGATGTGCCCACTTCAAAGCCACATTCTGAGTACCCAGTAATAAAGCTAGTTTTGTTAAGATATATTTTTTAATTCTGCGGTTATAATCGAAAAGAAAAGCTATATTCAATGTGAATTGTTCTCTTTGACGGAACAACGTACTGAAATTGGGAGGTTTTTGTTTCTGCCATTTTAGGAAAATGACAAAGCAAGGATTTCAGAGGTTCTAAGGATATATTTTGATATTTTAATAGGCCTCTTGCCAGGTATGATTAGACACTCTATAAATAATTGACTTGAATTGTTTGGGTGTTTTCATCAGGGAGACCATAATATCGATTTCTTTTTGTTTTTACTTTAGAAAATTCCTGGAAAGTCTTCATTAAGTAGAAAACAAAACAAACCAGAAGACCCACAAGGAATAAATAACAAAACTGACTTTGGGGCTATGGAGTTTGACTTAGCAGCTTGTACTCGAAGCCTCTATAACAAAACCTCTCCACTAATGTAAAGCAGCTGTGGCAATTGCACAAAATGATCCAAACTGTTGAAAAGCCATTAAGAGTCTGATGTATATAGAATAAAAAGGTTCATTCAGCTTTTTAAAAGGTATCCCAATATGGAGTGTTATTTTATTTTATAACCACGTCTTAGTCATATTAAGTTTAAATGCCACAGAAAATTTTAATGACCATGTGGCTGGGTTTTTTGGTGAAATAGCAAGAATTCTTCAACATGCCTAAAATTCTTCCAGGAGAAAAATGGTACAAATCTATTAGGGGCACTGTAGAAGCTCCCACTATGAAGTGAACTGTTAGAAAGTTGAGTATCACATGCAGTATGATTTACCATTTGTTTGTAGAAGCACCTAAATAAATAAGAATTAATTTCTTTAATTCTAAGGCACATAGTCTTCAGGAAACAATGAAAGCCACTTGCTTTCCCAGCTCTTTCAGAAATCTGAGCCTCAAGTAGCAACTGTATATTTTAAATTTTATTTCTAAGCGATTGCATGATTTTTTAACACGTTTTGAGTCCTTTCCTAATGATGATGCATGAAAGATGATGCCTTCTATTTTCCCTCCTATTTTTCCTTGTAAGGTGATGTCTGAAGTTTTCTATGTATTCATCTGCCTCACGTACCTTGATTTTTAAGAGGACTATCTCTATCCCGTTCAAATTAAATCTGAAACTAGCACAACATTGTAAATCAACTGGTCGTCGTGTCCAGCTCTGTGGATTGCATCCCACCAGAATCCTCTGTCCATGGAGTTTTCCAGGGAAGAATACTGGAGTGGGTTGTGATTTCCTACTCCAAAAGATCTTCCTGACACAGAGATTAAACCCACATCTCCTGCATTGGCAGGCAGATTCTTTACCACTTCACCACCTGGGAAATCATGAAAAATCAGCTATACTTCAATAAAAAATTATATCTAAGGGAAATGAGGCATCAGTTTATTACTATAGTCAGTATTCTACCTGATATGAGTCCATCAGCTGGACTACAGTCATCAAGGAGCCAGAGGTGTGTGAGCGCTGAGGCAACACACCAGCAAGAGGGCAGTTCCCATCTGCTGAACATCATCCATCTGCTGAACATCATCACTCTGCTATGTTCCCCTAAGACCAGCAGCAGTAGAAACCCTGATTCACAGGGAAAAAGATACCATCTTCCAAGACATAAACAAACCCAAGAACTAGGAGCCTAGGATTTGGTTGGTTGCTACAAATATTTGAGTCCTTTGATTCTTCGAAGACGCCATCAACCCTACTCTATTCAAAGCATTTTGCTAGAAGTTGTGAGGATGATCACATTGCCCTTGACTTCAAAGGGCTGTGTTTTGTTGGAAAGAAGAGATGTACATACCTGTGTTTTCACAGCAGGGTTCTCCCAGTGCATGGTGCTGGTGATCAGCTCCATGAAAGCTGGGTAAGTGCTGAACCCCTCACTAGGCAGGTTAGATTTGAGTATAACTGATGGTGGAGGATGGTGCCATTTCTACGAGGTGCCACGTGGCATATTTCAAGACAGGAGAGTCCACCAGGGTAACAAAAGCTAGTGTATTCTGAGTTGGGAATAGTGAAAAAGAAGTTTGTAGAAGTGAGTAGACGTCATATTCTTGTTGTCCAGTAGCTAAGTCGTATCTGACTTTTTGTGACCCCATGGACTGCAGCATGCCAGGTTTCCCTGTCCTTCACCATTTCCCAAAGTTTGCTCAAACTCATGTCCATTGAGTCGGTGATGCCATCCAACCATCTCACCTTCTGTTGTCCCCTTTTTCTCCTTCCCTCAATCTTTCCCAGGATCAGTCAGAAAACTAACCAAAATGATCACATGGATCACCACCTTGCATAACTCAATAAAATTATGAGCAACGCCATGCAGGGCTCAAGATGGACGGGTCATGGTAGAGAGTTCAGATATCATATGTTAGTCTCTTAATAAATATTCATTGACCAACAGTAAGAACAATCCAGATAAGCTACAAAATCCTTGCTTACCTATTTTTTCAAAACTCACCAGAGAGCTGAGGATGCAGAGAAACTGAAATTTAGTGAATTCTGAAGAATCACAAGCCCTTCCTAGGAAAGAAGAGACCCATGGTTATTTTCGGAAGCAAATACACCACCGACTAGGGTAAGTAGAAACCAGTCCAATGTTTAATGGACTTTTGATAGCCACCTGTGGGCTGTTGTGATGGATTAAAACTCTATGGAGCCTTGTCACAAAGTGAGTCATCACCCCTCCTACCAAGGTTCTTACTGAGTGCCAAAGGCTGGTACAGGGCCTGGGGCTGAAAGAGCATCCCATCTAGTCCCTGTCTGGCGCACCAGACTTTCCCTGAGTCCATAGCAGCAGACCCCTAACGGTTGGCACCAGATTGCCCAGTGGAGATGAACCTCATGCAGTTTGGAAAGCTGAGGATCCAGCTGGAAAGCACAGGGGACTCTCAGTACCTCCCTAGTGCTCATACACCAGATCCTGCTGAAGACATGAAACCAGTGGTAAACTTGATCTAAGGCTACCACTAAATCCAGAACCATCTCAACAGTGGATTAGAGTGGCTCTGTGCCCCTAGTGCCCCATCCCATGACAAAAATCAGATTTAAAAAATGAGTATGCCCTTTTCTGGGAGTAAAGATTATTATTGACTTAAGTTTCCTTTTTCCTTCTAGCCAAAATGTCCTGTATACAATAAGATTAAGATGAAATGTTTTAGGTTTGTGAAAAGTGAAGTGAAACTGTTAGGTGCAACCTTGTCCAACTCTTTGTGACCCCATGGACTCTAGCCCACCAGGCTCCTCTGTCCATGGAATGCTCTGGGCAAGAATATTGCAGTGGGTTGCCATTCCCTTTTCCAGGGGATCTTCACAAACCATGGGTCAAATCCGGGTCTCCTGCATTGCAGGTGGATTCTTTATTGTCTAAGCCACCAGGGAAGCCCCTTTGGTTTGTATCACCCTGTTTTTTGACTTGCCTACAGTTATTTTTTTCCCAGTTGTTAAATTACCCTTTTTGAACACACATTGCAATTAGGGAGCATTTTCTAATCCTATGTATTCCACAGCTACCAGTATTGTCAGAGGATAGACAGCAAAATTACATAAAATAATTCAACCATTTAGTTTACCAAAAGATTAATATTTTAGGTGCTATGGAAATGACAAAGATCAATGAGATACCATACTGCCTTCAAGTTGCTTGTGATCTATAAATTGATTGATTGACAACTGTGATATAGATGGAGAACCAGATCATAACTAAGTTTTGACAATGTCATGACATCTATCTCCTTAATTTCCAGTGTGTTTTTGATTAGATTAGGTGAGATTATGCAGGTGAAGCAGTTAGCTTAGTGCTTGGCACACACTAATTCCTCAATAGTTGCTATTCATTACTATCATTATTATACAATTAATGTTGAGAGATGCTTTGAAGTTCTTGGATGCATTTCATATAAACCTAGTCATTCCTCTCTAAAATGGCAAGTAAATGTCCCTGAAGCTTAAGGTTTTGGGTTTAAGATAAATTGGCTTTTGCTCCATCAGTATTTAAAGGTGTATTCAGAAATAAGGCAATCAAATTTTGTGCTCCACACCACTTTCCTGTTCCACCACTTTCTGGTTTTTTGTTCCATTACACCATCTTATGAGATGATAAATGTGAGAAAGACAGCTTCTACTGATTATAAATTTGTTAGGTTCTTTGGACACTGAGGTAGAATTAAGGAAACAGAATGTAACAAGGCTTAAATTTCTTTTGGGATAGTCATTTAATTTCTATAGGTCTACCATCAGTTCCCCTCTCAGTTTGCCTCCTGGTAAAGATTTTGTTGAAAGAATGAAGCATCTGTTTTCTTGGTTGTCTCTGTTAAATGTGTAGATGTAATAGATTCCAGGTTATTTCAATCATAACTCTTGTGCAAAACCATCAACACCTTACAGTGGGAATAGGGCCATATAGTAAGAGACTTGATTATAGTCTTAAGAAAATTCTATGGAATTCCACAAAATATATTGAACGACTTCTGTCAGGCACTGTGTCACTAAGCTAGTTTCCCATTCTTCCGTTCTTCCACCTTCAGTCACCTTCTCCACGTCTTTCACCTTCTTTCCTACCCACTTCTGTTTGTCTGTGACATGGTCCCTCCTGAATTCTTCTGGCTGTGTTTGTTTTTCTCTTCTGATATGCTAGTTCCTAGGTGATAAGTTGAGCATTGTGTTCTTAAACATCTAAGGATAGCTTTAATTGATTTAACCACTTGACTTTAAGCCACAGTTCAATTTTCAACTGATAGGCTGGCACCTTTTATAAGGATAGAAAATATGAGGCCTATAAGTCAAATGGGAGATAGGGTAAGTGCCTCTATCTGACATCTTGATTAATATGAATTAAGTCAAGCCTGGTTTAGTAGTTCATAGGTTCATGTCAGCAATGATAACAGTACCATTAGTGATGACACTGAAAACGTTGAGCCTTTAACTAGGATTTCCTTTGAAGTTCAAGGGATCTAGCTACCAAAGTTCAGCTCCAAGACAGGATGGGAAATAGAAAGGAGAAAATACTGGAAGCATCAAATGGATGTAATTTATTTATTGGCCCTCATGCTTCCTAAAGCTCTCAGGTAATTTTCGTTAGTTATAGAATTATGATACAGTGTGACTATTTAAGCCAACAGTTTTATTTTCAGAAAAGAAATCATGTTGCATGTTGAAAAGACAATTCTCTGTAGTGCAGGAAAAAAATGGGATTATTCATATTTCCCTGGAACAGTAAAATGGCAAGTAAATGTCCCTGAAGCTTAAGGTTTTGGGTTTAAGATAAATTGGCTTTTGCTCCATCAGTATTTAAAGGTGTATTCAGAAATAAGGCAATCAAATTTTTTGCTCCACACCACTTTCCTGTTCCACCACTTTCTGGTTTTTTGTTCCATTACACCATCTTATGAGATGATAAATGTGAGAAAGACAGCTTCTACTGATTATAAATTTGTTAGGTTCTTTGGACACTGAGGTAGAATTAAGGAAACAGAATGTAACAAGGCTTAAATTTCTTTTGGGATAGTCATTTAATTTCTATAGGTCTACCATCAGTTCCCCTCTCAGTTTGCCTCCTGGTAAAGATTTTGTTGAAAGAATGAAGCATCTGTTTTCTTGGTTGTCTCTGTTAAATGTGTAGATGTAATAGATTCCAGGTTATTTCAATCATAACTCTTGTGCAAAACCATCAACACCTTACAGTGGGAATAGGGCCATATAGTAAGAGACTTGATTATAGTCTTAAGAAAATTCTATGGAATTCCACAAAATATATTGAACGACTTCTGTCAGGCACTGTGTCACTAAGCTAGTTTCCCATTCTTCCGTTCTTCCACCTTCAGTCACCTTCTCCACATCTTTCACCTTCTTTCCTACCCACTTCTGTTTGTCTGTGACATGGTCCCTCCTGAATTCTTCTGGCTGTGTTTGTTTTTCTCTTCTGATATGCTAGTTCCTAGGTGATAAGTTGAGCATTGTGTTCTTAAACATCTAAGGATAGCTTTAATTGATTTAACCACTTGACTTTAAGCCACAGTTCAATTTTCAACTGATAGGCTGGCACCTTTTATAAGGATAGAAAATATGAGGCCTATAAGTCAAATGGGAGATAGGGTAAGTGCCTCTATCTGACATCTTGATTAATATGAATTAAGTCAAGCCTGGTTTAGTAGTTCATAGGTTCATGTCAGCAATGATAAAGTACCATTAGTGATGACACTGAAAACGTTGAGCCTTTAACTAGGATTTCCTTTGAAGTTCAAGGGATCTAGCTACCAAAGTTCAGCTCCAAGACAGGATGGGAAATAGAAAGGAGAAAATACTGGAAGCATCAAATGGATGTAATTTATTTATTGGCCCTCATGCTTCCTAAAGCTCTCAGGTAATTTTCGTTAGTTATAGAATTATGATACAGTGTGACTATTTAAGCCAACAGTTTTATTTTCAGAAAAGAAATCATGTTGCATGTTGAAAAGACAATTCTCTGTAGTGCAGGAAAAAAATGGGATTATTCATATTTCCCTGGAACAGAGTATTTAACAATTTCCATGTAGCTGCTCTGTCCAGTTTCTCTAGAAGGACTACCTGTAGGAACATTAGAGTCTAATCGTTAGGTTTTAATGTGCTCAGGGCACAGCTGCTTTTCCATTAGTCTGCAGGGTTTCTCACGCAGTGGTCTAGAATCATCCGTATCAGGAACACCTGGGGAAATGATAAAACACTGACAATCTTGGGCCCCACCTCAGGTCTACTGAGCCAGATCTCTGGAGACGAAGCCTGGGATTCTGCATTTAATATTAGCTCTCCAGGTATTTTTTTATAACCACTTAGTTTGAGGCTCAGTGCCGTCTAAGCACACAGCTTTTAAATGGAGGGTTTAGGAAACATGTTTACTTACTCTTTTCAACTCAGGGAAAAACTGGAATTTTTATCTTTAAGCAAAGGAGACATTAGTGAAGGTAAATACTTTGGTATTCCTACATATTTAAATGAAATGCTTATCCTGATGATTAAAAAAATTTTTTTTAATGGTGTATAGTTGCTTTACAATGTCGTATTAGTTTCTGCTATACAGCAAAGTGAGTCAGGTATATATAGACACATACATATATCCCCTCTTTTTTGGATTTCCCTCCATTGAGATCACTGCACAGGACTGAGTATAGTTCTCTGTGCTACACAGTAGGTTCTCATTAGTTATGCATTTTATACATGCTGCTGCTGCTGCTAAGTTGCTTCAGTCGTGTCCGACTCTGTGCGACCCCATAGACGGCAGCCCACCAGGCTCCGCCATCCCTGGGATTCTCCAGGCAAGAACACTAGAGTGGGTTGCCATTTCCTTCTCCAATGCATGAAATTGAAATGCGAAAGTGAAGTCGCTCAGTCGTGTCCGACTCTTCGCGATCCCATGAACTGCAGCCCACCAGGCTCCTCCATCCATGGGATTCTCCAGGCAAGAGTGCTGGAGTGGGGTGCCATTGCCTTCTCTGATTTTATACACAGCAGTGTGTATATTCATATCAGTCCTAATCTCCCAATTCATCCCACCTCCTTTTTCTCCCTTGGTATGCTTGCTTTTGTTCTCTACATCTGTGTCTCTAGTCATGGTGAGATAAAATTACAAGAAAGGAGGGTGGCATTAGTGGCAAAGAACCTACCTACCGATGCAAGAGACATAAGGCAGATTTGATCCCTGGGTCAGGAAGATCCCCTGGAGTAGGAAATGGCAACCTGCTCCAGTATTCTTGCCTGGAAAATCCAACAGACAGAGGAGCCTGGTGGGCTATAGTCCATGGGGTTGCAAAAGAGTTGGACACAACTGAGTGACTGAATGAACACACACACATACACACACCCCCCACAGATGCAGACAATGGACATGTATAAATCTCTCAAAGTAAGTATGCTGAGTGCAAGAAGTCAGATAGAAAGAGTGCATATTTTATGACTCCATTTATATGAAACTCTAGAAAATGCACATTCCTCTCTAGTGACAGGAAGCAGATCAATGCTTGTCTGGATTGGAGTGGGGGGCAGGGAAGGACTGAGATGGGTGGATGACAAGAGAGCAACAGGAGACTTAGGGCTGACGGATACCCTCGCAATCTTAACTGTAGAGATGGTATAATGGTAACATACGTGTGCCTAAATTTACCAAATTGTATCCTCTAATATCTGCATTTTTGTGTATGCCAATTTTACCTCAATAAAGCTGTTTAAAAAAACTTTGCCTGCATAGTAGAGTTCTATCTTTGACCTCAATATGTCTTTTAAAGATTAATTGTGGTGATTCCTAGCATATGTTCAATTCCTAGCGATGTTCAATTAATAGGAGCTTCAGTTATTCTTCTTTGAAGATTAGCGAAGATTAACCTGAGAAAAATGTCAGGAAATGTAACTCTCTCTTTTTTTAACATCAATTATCTTATGAGGATAAAGAAGGCCTGAATCAGAAGTAACTGAGAACTAAAACACCTCACAGAATCATAGATTTGAAAAAAAAATATTTAAGCTGATGTTTGCAAAAGATCTATTGGAAGGTATTATTCTGTATATACTAGATTGTGATGTAATACAATACTGTAGGGTCCTGTTCCGTCAAATCTGAAAAATAATAAAATGACATAGATCTCATTTTTTTGTCTTTCCTTTTACTAGTATTTGGAGGTAAGAATTAAATATATATATTTCTAAGAAAATATATAAGCAAAGCCAAAAATGCTTAATTTAAATTAGAATATGAAATAAAGAAAATTTGAAAATCCATCAGAGTATAAAAGAATATTTTTAGTTTCTAAACTTATAAAGAGTAATGAGTATCCTTATTCAGATGATGTAAATAGATCTATATCTACTAAAAAAATTGAATCAATAATTCATAATCTCCAAGAACAGAAATCACCAAGTCCAGATGAGTTCCCTGGGGAATTCTATCAAACATTTAAGATACTTTAGCACCTTCCAACAAGATGAAATCTGAATGGCTGTGGAGTCTGATTCTAGCTCATTCACTATCTTGCTAGTGTCTCTTTACTGTAAGAGCCTTTACTTCACGTTTAATATGAAAGCCAGAGAAGCCAGATTCAGTAGATCGTGAATATTACACGTTGTTGTTCAGTCTCTGAGTTGTTTCCAACTCTTTGTGATCCCGTGGACTGCAGCATGCCAGTCTTCACCATCTCCAAAAGTTTTCTCCAACTCATGTCCATTGAGTCAGTGATGCCATACAACCATCTCATCCTGTCAGCCCCTTCTCCTCATGTCTTCAATTTTTCCCAACATCAGGGTCTTTTCCCATGTGTTGGCTCTTAGCATCAGGAGGACAAAGTATTAGAACTTCAGCATCAGTCCTTCCAATGAATATTCAGGGTTGATTTCCTTTAGGATTGTCTGGTTTGATCTCCTTGCTGTCCAAGGGACACTCAAGAGTCTTCTCCAGCACCACAATTTGAAAATATCAATTCTTCAGCACTCAATCTTCTTTATGGTCCAACTTTCACATCCATTTATGACTACTAGAAAAATCATAGCTTTGACTAGATGGACCTTTGCCAGCAAAGTGATGTTGCTGCTTTTTAAATACACTGTCTTGGTTTATCATAGCTTTCTTTCCAAGGAGCAAGGGTCTTTTAATTTCATGGCTGCAGTCACAGCCTGCAGTGATTTGGGATCCCAAGCAAAGAAAATCTGCCACTGTTTCCATTGTTTCCCCATCTATTTGCCATGAAGTGATGGGACCAGATGTCATGATTTTACTTTTTAAAATTTTGAGTTTAAGCCAGCTTTTTCACTCTTCTCTTTCACCTTCATCAAAGCGGCTCTTTGGCTCCTCTTCAATTTATGTCATTAGGATGGTATCACCTGCATATTTGAGTTTGTGTGTTATTTCTCCCAGCAATCTTGATTCCATTCTATGCTTCATTCAGCCTGGCATTTTGCAAGATGTATTCTGCATATAAGTTAAACAAGCAGGGTGAAAATATGCAACCTTGATGTACTCCTTTCCCAATATTGAACCAGTCTGATGTTCCATTCTGGTTCTAAATGTTGCTTTTTGGCCTTCATACAGATTTCTCAGGGGGCAAGTAAGGTGGTCTGGTATTCCCATCGTCTTTTAGTTCAGTTCAGTTGCTTAGTCGTGTCCAACTCTTTGCGACCCCACGAATCGCAGCACGCCAGGCCTTCCTGTCCATCACCAACACTCGGAGTTCACTCAGACTCATGTCCATTGGGTCAGTGATGCCATCAGTCATCTCATCCTCTGTTGTTCCCTTTTCCTCCTGCCCACAATCCCTCCCAGCATCAGAGTCTTTTCCAATGAGTCAACTCTTTGGATGAGGTGGCCAAAGTACTGAAGTTTCAGCTTTAGCATCATTCCTTCCAAAGAACACCCAGGACT
>SJYC01136868.1:0-13332 GCA_006408675.1 Madoqua kirkii
CCAATAATTGAAATCCACTTTCTTAAGCTTATTTTTCCACTCAGGAGTAATTCCTCTAGAGTGTTGTTGTTGTTTTGACACATTAAAATAAAATACAGTCATCTCCCTTATACATAGGGGATATATTCCAAAACCTCTAATGGATGCCTGAAATCATGGCTAATACAAAACCTTATACACACTATGTAGTTTTTTATACATAAATACCTATAATAAAGTTTAATTTATTAATTAGGCAGAACAAAGGATTAAAAACAATAAATAATAAAATAGAACAACTATAATAATATATTATAATAAAAGTTATATGAATGTGATGGTGCCTCTCTCTTTCAAAATATTTTATAGTACTCTTCTCAACATTCTGATAGTGATGTTAGATGACAAAATGCCTACATGAGATGAAATGAGGTGAATTATATAGGAATCTTGTGGTAGTATTAGATAAGTATTGATGTTCAGGTCTGTCAGAAGGATCATTTGCTTTGGGTTATCCTGGATCACCTAGACAATGTTGACAGTTGGATGTCAGGACCAGAGGCTGCAGATGACAGGGGATTTCAGGCAGAAAGGACTGTGGCAGTGTGAGATTTCATCACACTACTCACTATAGCAATCAATTTAAAACATATGAATGGTTTATTTCTAGAATTTCCCATTTAATTTAATATCTCTGAAAGATGTTTGACCATGGGGAACTGAAACTGTGGAAGGAGAAAGTTCAGATTAGGAGGGACTGCCTTATATGCACGTACGTTAAGAATAAGTCACAATCTAACAAAAATTAGTTTATGCTTAGATTTTGGATAATTGATTTATTGCAAAGGTCATAAAGCATATGTATAGTCTTAGTTTTTTTGGATTGTACCATATACCTCTATAGCTTTTTCAGCTAAATATCTGTATATTTTACTGTTCATAGACATGGTGGAAACAGCATAGATGAAAACAGCAAGTCTCCACTGTAGTAGGAATTTTTGTAATTCTAAGCAATAGGTCTGCTTATAGCTTATCAGCTATAAATTCCTGGACTTGGTAAGTCCAGGAATATATGATGTTGGAAACTGTTTGATCCAAGTTCTCAATAGTTCTCAATAGTGAATAATTTCCCTCTTCCTTTCAAGGTTGATCTGTCCTCTGTGCTGTCTTAACTGTCAGATTGATTCTTTCCACAAAATGACAACAAGCTTACAGGCATCTCTGACTTGTATTTCACTAGCTCAGAAGACCATTGGAAAGTGAACTTTCTATTTCCAGTAACTCAAGCAAATATTATAGCATTAATTTTGATGAGATAAACTTGAGTAATGTGCTTATCCCTGGTCCAATTATTGTGCCAAAATGAGGAATATGAATATCCACCAAGTCTTGTTCATGTGATATAAATGTACCTAGAGACATCGATAATAATAACTAAAACTATATTGACAATATGTGTTAACTAATCTAATCCTTATGGCAACCCTATGGAGAGTGAGAAACTATTATTATTCTCATTTTATGGTGATATGGAATTGATACAGGTGTTCAGTTCAGTTCAGTGGCTTAGTCATGTTCAGCTCATTGTGACCCCTGTGGACTGCAGCATGCCAGGCTTCCCTGTCCATTGTTAACACCTGGAGCTTGCTCAAACTGATGTCCATCAAGTCGGTGATGCCAGTCAACCATCTTGCCCTGTGTAGTATCCTTCTCCTCCTGTTTTCAATCTTTCCCAGCATCAGGGTCTTTTCCAGTGACTCAGCTCTTTGCATCAGGTGGCCAAAGTACTGGAGCTTCAGTCTCAGCATCAGTCCTTCCAATGAATATTCAGTACCAAATTCCTTTAGGATTGACTACTTTGATCTTGCAGTCCAAGGGACTGTCAAGTGTCTTCTCCAACACCACAGTTGAAAAGTATAAATTTTTCAGTGCTCAGCTTTCTTTATGTCCCAGCTCTCACAACCATACATAACTACTGGCAAAACCATAGCTTGACAATACAGACCTATTATGGCAAAGTAATGTCCCTGCTTTTTAATATGCCATCTAAGTTTGTCATAGCTTTTCTTCCAAGGAGCAAGCATCTTTTAATTTCATGGCTGCAGTCACCATCTGCAGTGATTTTGGAGCCCAAGAAAATAAAGCCTGTCTCTGTTTCCATTGTTTCCCCATCAATTTGCTATGAAGGGATGGGGCTGGATGCCATGATCTTCGTTTTTTGACTGTTGAGTTTTAAGCCAGCATTTTCAATCTTCTCTTTCACTTTCATCAAGAGGCTCTTTAGTTCCTCTTCACTTTCTGCCATAAGAGTGGTATCATCTGCATATCTGAGGTTATTGATATTTCTCCCTGAAATCTTGACTCCAGCCTGGCATTTCGCATGATGTACTCTGCATGTAAATTAAATAATAAGGGTGACAATATACAGTCTTGACATACTCCTTTCCCAATTTGGAACCAGTCTATTGTTCCATGTCTGGCTCTAGCTGTTGCTTCTTGACTTGCATACAGACTTCTCAGGAGGCAGGTGAGGTTTTCTGGTGTTCGCAATTCTTGAAGAACTTTCCACAGTTCATTGTGATCCACACATAGTCAATAAAGCAGAAATAGATGTTTTTCTGGAATTCCCTTGCTTTTTCATGGATTAAGTATTAATAAGTTGTCTACAGTTACATAGATGTGACATGGCAAGGCAAGGATTTAAATACAGGTTGCATTAAGGCAAAGTTAGAATTTAACCAATACACCACATGGAAGCGCTAGATGAAAAACCATGAAAAAATTATCCTGTTACTAAAAGAATGGTCTTTGTAACATGAGTGAGAATAAATGATATTCATTTTATGGGTTAGAGAGAGATGAGCTTTAAAATTAATGAGTCAAGGATAAAGATGAAGCAGAATCATTTTTTCATTCACTGAAGTTTTCTGTCTCTACTTTTGACATTTGTATTTTCTTATGCAGTTTCCTGAAACTGATACTTTTACCATTCCAGCACTTTAGATTGTGCATACATGTTCATCATCTATCTTTCATGATATAAGTTCCATGAAGGCTGCTTTTCTTTCTTGGAGGGGAGGCACACCATGCCCCTGGTAGGATCTTAGTTTCTTGACCAGGATGGAACCTGGGCCCTTGGCAATGAAAGTATGGAGTCCTAATCACTGGGCAACCAGGGAATTCCCTTTTGTTATTTAGTCACTAAATTGTATCTGACTCTTCATGACCTCATGGACTGAAACCTGTTAGGCTCCTCTGTCCATTGGATTTCCCAGCAAGAATACTAGAGTGGGTTGCCATTTCCTTCTCCAGGTGATCTTCCCAACCCAGGGAATGAACTGGTGTTGCCTGCATTGACAGGCAGATTCTTTACTGATGAGCCACCAGGGAAGCCCCTGCTCTATTTTTTTTTCTTTATTCTTTTTTTGCTATTTAAATTTTTCAAGTGGAGGATAACTGCTTTACAATATTATGTTAGTTTCTGCCATTCATGAACATGAATCAGCCATAGTATACATAATCTCCTCCCTCTAGAGATTTCCTTCCCACCTCATACCCCATCCAATCCCTCTTAACTGTCAGAGAGCACTGGGTTTGAGATCCCTCACCATACAGGAAATTCCCATTGGCAATCTATTTTAAATATGGTAATATATGTGTTTCAATGTTACTCTTTCAATTCGTCCCTCCCCCTCCTATTCCTACTGTGTCCATATGTCTGTCTTCTATGTCTGCATCTCCATCACTGCTCTGCAAACACATTCCTTAGTATCATCTTTATAGATCCCATATGTATGTGTTAATATATGATATTTCTTCTATTTCTAACTTACTTCACTCTGTATAATAAGCTCTAGGTTCATCCACCTCATTAGAACTGACTTAAACGCATTCCTTTTCTTTTTCGTGGATAAGTAATAATCCATCATATATGTGTACTACAGCTTCTTTATCCATTCATCAGTCAATGGACATCTAGACTGCTTCCATGCCTTTCCTACTGTAAATAGTGCTACAATGAACATGGGGTACATGTGTTCTTTGCAGTTATGGTTTTCTCAGGGTATATGCCCAGTAGTGGAATTGTTAGGTCATATGTTAGTTTCATTCCTAGTTTTTTAAGAAATCTCCATAGTATTCTCCATAATGACTGAATCAACTTACATTCCCACCAAAAGTGTACGAGTGTTCTCTTTTCTCCACACCTTCTTCAGCATTTACTGTTTGTAGACTTTTGATGATGGCCATTCTGACTGGTGTGAAGTGATACCTCATTGTAGTTTTCATTTTCATTTGTCTAGTAATCATGAGACTCTTGGGGTCGCAGAGTTGGACACGACTGAGCGACTAAACTGAACTGAATAATCAGTGATGTTGAGCATCTTTCCATGTGTTTATTAGGCATTTGTATGTTTTCTTTGAAGCAGTGTCTGTTTAGTCTTCTGCCTCTTGAGACCGGCTTACAAGCAGGGTTTCTGAAAGTGTGATATGGTGAGAGAATGAGAAACAAGATACAAGAATTCAGTGAAAAGCAAGGATCAGGGAACCAACAGCACTCCAAAGTGAAGGTGCCAAAACTGAATCCAAGCCAGCTTTATTATACTTTCAGCCATGAAGGAAAGAGTACGAGGGGAGTTAAACTATAACTCGTGTGGCTTTCAGGGCCGAAGAACAAAATGATCATTAACCACTGAGTAATTAAAAAAAGTAATCAATAACAAATCAATAACTCAGACTAGTATCCTTAGCTGTAGATTTTCCACCAGATATGTAAAACATGTGACTCTGAGATGCCAGTTGAGAAACAGTTTGGGGTCAGTTTTCTGACCCCAGGATCATATCTTGTTTTCAAGATTATGAACTGTCCCTTCTGGACTTCCAAGAGTCTCATGCCTTATAGCATCCAGTTTATCAAAAATTATAAATTCTTTTGTGGCTCTTGATGAGGCCTACTTTTCTTTTATTCTTCCTGTCTCCTATACTGTCCATTTTGTGATTGGACTGTTTGTTATTCTCTTATTGAGCTTCATGAACTGTTTGTATATTTTGGAGATTAATCTTTTGTCAGCTGATTCATTTGCTATTATTTTCTCCCATGCTGAAGGTTGTCTTTTCACATTATACTTTATTTTGCTGTGCAAAAGCTTTTAAGTTTAAGTAGGCCCCACTTATGTATTTATTTATTTATTTTTGTTTAGATTTCCATTATTCTGGTAGGTAGGCCACAGAGGATCTTTCTGTGATTTATGTCAAGGAATTTGCTGCCCATATTATCCTCTGGGAGCTTTATATTTTCTACACTTGCATTTAAGTTTTAATTATTTTGAGTTTATTTTTGTGCATGGAATTAGAACACGTTCTAGTTTCATTCTTTTACATGTAACTGTCCAGATTTCCAAGCACCACTTATGGAAGAGGTTGTCTTTTTTCCATTGTATATTCTTGACTCCTTTGTCAAAGATAAGGTGTTCATAGGTGGATGGGTTTATTTCTGTACTTTCTATCTTGTTCCATGGGTCTGTATTTTTTTTTTCTTCCCCTTGTGGCAGTACCATACTGTCTTGATGACTGTAGCTTTGTGATATAGTCTGAAGTCAGAATGGTTGATTCCTCCAGCTCCACTTCTCTTTCTTAAGATTTCTTTGGCTCTTTGGTGTCTTTTGTGGTTTCACACAAATTGTGAAATGCTTTGCTATCGTTGTGTGAAAAATAGCATTCATAATTTTATACAGATTGCATTCAATCTATAGATTGCTTTGGGCAAAACAGTCATCTTCACAGCATTGTTTCTTCTAAACCAAAAATCTCATGTATCTCTCCATCTGTTGATGCAATATTTCATCAGTGTGTTATAGTTTTCTGCATACAGGACTTTTGTCTATTTAGGTTCTGGGGTCCAGCCCCCGCAGGATCCAGGGGAATCTGAAGGAAAAAAGGCATCAGTGGATGATTTAGAGAGAGATAAGGAAATAATATTGTAGATAAGAAAATAGAGGAAAGAAAGAGGCTGATATTCCTTGGTTTACATAGAAAGCCAATAAAACATCGAGCCAAGAAGTTTTCCCTGTTCACAGAGGCCACAGGTGCCTTCCCAGTCTCCCGAGGGAGTGAAGATGCAGAACGTCTTCCCATTCAGGTCTTAGAAACCCCGGGCAAATAAGTGAATGCAGGGAGCCTCTATGCTCCAAGGGATCAGCCTGAAAAAGAGAGGGGGGGAGAGAGAGAGAGGGAGGAAATGATTGACATGAGGAGAACAAGCTACATCAGTAAGCAAGGCCCATAGCTTTATTTTTTAAAGGTACTTTTATACCTTGTCTTATACATAGAGGGGAATGAAAGATGCAGAGTCATACAGTCAGCCCAAACATTACATCTGTTTTGTATTTATTGAAACCAGGATTTTTTCTGCAAACTTTTTCCATAAACAATATTGTGTACATTATCTTCTGGCCTTGGAGGCCTGTGAACATTTTATGACCCTCTTTTGATAAAGGCTTCTCAACTAGAAAATTTTCCCTTGAAATGTTTTTTCTTATATTTCTAATCTATGTCAGCCTCAGAAAGTATTAAACAAGTTACATTTCTCATGGAGTAAAGGTGCAGTGAGTTACAAGAAAGAACCAATTAGCTCAAAAGTCTGATGTGGTTAATTTTAAGAATACACTTGTTTTTCTTACATTCCAACTATGTTAACTAATGCACTCCCAGGTGCACACTGGATAAGAGATATGGGAACTTAGCAACAAGCATTGGCCCAATAATGAAATCCTACATTATCACTACTCTAATAACTTTTAACTCTTTAAAAGGCTCTATGTTTTAGGCTTTCCATGCCTCTCACAGTTGGGAGGCTGTAAATAATTATATGCGTAGCTGCAAGAGTCTGGATATATCTGCAAAGCAAGCTAGAATGCTAACAGAGGGGTTTTGATTGGTAATATTCCTCTCATGTCCAGGAGACTTATTAGCTATTGCCCTAAGTTGATTTTTTCCAGAGAAAGGTGGTCAGGAATAGCCTGTTAATATCAGAGGAGTTGGTGAAAGTCATGAAATAGTAAAACAGACAGATTCTGGTTTTGGGTTAGATGCTCAAGAAAGCCTAGGGAACCCATTGAGTCCTGAAGCCTTGCTTAACAGTTCTCTTCCACATGACCTTGTCATGGGTGGGATCTCCCGTGGTGGCTCCTGGCATTTAGGTATTCTTATTCCTATGTTTTTTTTTTTATTATTATTTTTGTTGTGATGGTGAATGAGATTATTTCCTTAATATCTTTCTGAATTTTCATTGTTAGTGTATTGTAATGCAAAGGATTTCTGTGTATTAATTTTTATATTCTGTGACTTTACTGCATTCATTGATTAGCTCTAGTAATTTTCTAGGTGCATCTTTACTATGTTCTATGTATAGTATCACATCAATTGCAAGCAGTGAAACTTTTACTTCTTTTTTCCAATCTGAATCTTTTTTTTTTTTTCTCTCTCTCTGATTGCTATGGTTAGGACTTCTAGAACTATGTTGAATTACAGTGGCAAGAGTGGGCACTCTTGTCTGTTCCTGATCTTAGAGGAAGCATTTTCATTGAGAATGATGTTTGAGACATTATTGAGAATAATATTTGCTGTGGGTTTGTCATATATGATCTTTATTATGTTGAGGTATAATCCTTCTGTGCATACTTTTTAGAGACTCTTTTATTTTTTATAATAAATGGGTGTTGGATTTTGTCAGAAGCTTTCTCTGTATCTATTGAGTTGATCATGTGATTTTAATCTTTCAGTTAAAATCATATGATTTATTATTTGTATTATATATAGCATTTTGGTTGTTATTTATAATTTGGTTATTATTATTTATTATTAATGTGGTGTTGATTTGTGCATATTGAAGAATCCTTGACTCCCTGGGATAAAGCCCACTTTATCCTTTTTATGTGTTATTAGATTCTATTTCATAGAATTTTGTTGAGGATTTTTGCATCTATGTTCATCAGTGATATTGGCCTGTAATTTTGCTTTTGTGTATGACTGAAGCGACTTAGCAGCAGCAGCAGCAGCAGTGGCATCTTTGTCTGATTTTAGTAACAGGATGATGGTGTACTCACCAATGAGTTTGGGTGTTTTCCTTCCTCTACAATTTTCTGTTAGAGTTTGAGCAGTATAGGTGTTACCTTTTCTCTAAACTTTTGGTAGAATTCACCCGAGGAAGTCATCTGGCCTTGGGTTTTTGTCTGTTGGAAGGTTTATTTTTTTAACCACAGTCTCAATTTCTGTGCTTGTGATTTGTTTGCTCATACTTCCTATTTCTTCCTGGTTCAGTTTTAGAAGGTTATATTTTTCTAAGAATTTTTCCATTTCTTTCAGGTTATCCACTTTTTGGTACATATTTGTTCATTGTTGTCTCTCATGATCCTTTGTATTTCAGTGTTGACTATTATACATTTCCCTTTTTAATTTCTAATTTTATTGATTTTAGTCATCTCCTTTTTTTTTCTTAATGAATCTGGCTTATGGTTTGTCAGTTTTATCTTCTACTGTCTTTGGCACTTTCCCTGGTTTTGGCTATGGCTATGGTTTATATTTCTCACTCTGGAATCATAAACTGCACTGGCATCTAATTCTGTCTGCTTGCGCTCCAACCAGTTTTCAGTTACAGAGGCCACAGTTGGGTATTTAGCCTCTGTCTATGAACTGTCTCTTATACACATCTCCTTTTTTTTTCTTAATGAATCTGGCTTATGGTTTGTCAGTTTTATCTTCTCAAAGAACCACCTTTTAGTTTTCTTAACCTATGTATTGTCTCTGTTTATTTTTCAGTTATTTCTCCTTTTATATTTATGATTTCCTTCCTTCTAGTAACTTTGGGGGTTTTTGTTCTTCTCATTCTAGTTGCTTTAGGTGTAAGGTTAGATTGTTTATTTGATGTTTTTCTTGTTTACTGAGGTAAGTTTTATTGTTATAAATTTACTTCTTAGCACTGCTTTTAGTGCATCCCATAACCTTTGAGTTGTCATGTTTTCATTTTCATCTGTTTCTATGTATATTTTTATTTCTTCATTGATTTTTAGGTTATTCAGAAGCATATTGTTTAGCTTCCAAATGTTTGTATTTTTTATAGTTTTTTTTTTTTACCCCTTGTAGTTGATGTCTAATGTTATAGCTCTGTAGTCAGAAAACGATATTTGAAATAATTTCGGTTTTTTAAAACTTGCCAAGGCTTGATTTGTGACCCAAGATGTGATCTATCTTGTGGAATATTCCAAGGGAAATTAAGAAAAAAGGGAAATCTACTGTCTTTGGGTGAAATGCCCTGTATGCACTGAGGCGCTTCTATGTTGCTGCTGCTGCTGCTGCTGCTAAGTTGCTTCAGTCATGTCTGACTCTGTGTGACCCCACAGACAACAACCCACCAGGCTCCCCCATCCCTGGGATTCTCCAGGCAAGAACATTGGAGTGGGTTGCCATTTCCTTCTCCAATACATGAAAGTGAAAAGTGAAAGTGAAGTCGCTCAGTCAGTAGTTTCCAACTCAGCGACACCATGGACTGCAGCCTACTAGGCTCCTCCATTCATGGGATTTTCCAAGCAAGAGTACTGGAGTGGGGTTCCATTGCCCTCTCTGGTTTTTATATTGGGTGCATATATATTTATAATTGTTTTATCTTCTTCTTAGATTGATTCTTCGATCATTATGTAGTGTCCTTCTTTATTTCTTTTAGCTGTCTTAATTTTAAATTATATTTTATCTGAATGAAGATTGCTACTCTTTTGATTTCTGTTTGCATGGAATATCTTTTTCCAGTCCCTCACTTTCAGTCTGTATGTGTCTCTTGGCCTTAAGTGAGTCTCTTGTAGAAAGCATACATAGGGATCTTGTTTTTTTATCCATTTAGCCACTCTTTCTTTGTAGCATTTAGTTCATTTTCATATAAGGTAATGATGCTGGGAGGGATTGGGGGCAGGAGGAGAAGGGGATGACCAAGGATGAGATGGCTCGATGGCATCACTGACTCGATGGATGTGAGTCTGAGTGAACTCCGGGAGATGGTGATGAGGGAAGCCTGGCATGAACTCCGGGAGGCCTGGCATGCTGTGATTCATGGGGTCGCAAAAGTTGGACCCGACTGAGCGACTGAACTGAACTGAACTGAATGATTGGTATGTATGATCTTATTACCATTTTATTTTTTTAATAAGCCTTTTATTTCTCTGTGCTTCCTGTCTAGAGAAGTTCTTGTTGCATTTCTTGTGAAGCTGATTTAGTGGTGCTGAATTCTATCAACTTTTGCTTTTCTGTAAAGTTGATTTCTCCTTCGAAGCTGGATGAGATCCTTGTTGGATAGTAATCTTGGTTATATGTTTCTTCTTTTCATCCCTTTAAGTTTATCCTGGCACTCACTTTTGGCTTGTAGAGTTTCTGTTGAAAGATGAGCTGTTAGCCTTACAGGATCCCTGTTGTATATTATTTGTTACTTTCCCTCACTGTTTTTAGTGTTTTTCTTTGTGTTTTTTGTTTGTTTAATTAATATGTGTCTTGGCATATTTCTCCTTGGACTTATCCTATACAGAATGCTCTGAGTCTCCTGGACTTGGGTGGCTATTTCCTGTCCCAGTTTAGGGAAGTTTTAAATTATAATATCTTCAAATATTTTCTCATGCCATTTCCTTTTGTCTTTTCTGGGACTCTATGATTCTAATGTTGTTATGCTTAGTGTTGTCCCAAAGGTCTCTAAGACAGTCATCATTTATTTTTATTATTTTCTCTTTATTCTTCTCTGCTTTAGTTATTTCCACCATTTTATCTTTCAGTTCACTTATCCATTCTTCTGCCTCAGTTTCTCTATTGGTTCCCTTGTGTATTTTTCTTTATCTTAGTTATTGTGTTATTCATTATTTATTGTCTATTTCTTTTAAATCCTTAACATTTTTTTGCATCTTCTCGATCTGTATCTTTAGTCTATTTCTCTGTGCCTCCATTTTACTTTCAAGATTTTGGATCATCTTTACTATCACTACTCTGAATGCTTTTTCATGTACACTGCTTATTTCCTCTATATTTGTTTGGTCTTGTGAATTTTTACCATCTTCCTTCATCTATTGCATGTTTCACTGTATTTTTTTGTTTGTTTGTTTAATTTTCTGGGTTTGGGGTTTCCTTTCTGCAGGCTGGAAGTTTGTATTTCCTTATTTGTGGATTCTGGCCCCTGTGAGTGGGGTTGGCCCAGTGCTTTGTGAAGGTTTCCTGGTTGGGGATTTGGCCTCTGTGTTCTGGTAGATGCAGATGGATCTTGTCTCTCTGAAAGGCAGTGCCATGTCCAGTAGTGTGTTTTGTGGTGTCTATCAGTTTGATACAACTTTGGACAGCCTGTCAATGTGCAAGCTTGTCTTCTTGTTTTGCTGAAGACTTGGCATGGGTTGTCCAACCCTGGAGCTTGCTGGCCTTTGGATGGGACTTGGTCTTAGTGTTGAGATGGAGGCTTTCGGGAGTGCTTTCATCAATTTTCCATAGGGTCAGGATTTCTCTGGTGTTTCAGTGTCCTGGGCTTGGGTCTTTTGCCTTGGTTGTTCAGGTCCAATTCATTTCTGCAGTACACGGACCTCACAAATCATGCAGCATAGAAGACAAAACCCGAAGATTATTACTGAAAAGAACACTCACTAGCCAAGAACACCTAGAGAAACTGACACAGAAATCTTCCAATATTTCTAGGAAGGTCTCTGGACCTACTGTGGGCAGTGTGGAATCCATGGAGTCTCAGATCTGGCCTTATTCCAGATTTTACTTGCTCCCAAATTCCACAGTTCCCCGTACTGTCCCAGTCTCAGGTTAACTGTGGTTATTTAATCTTCTGCACCTGCAGCTGTTTAAGCTAATTCCTTTGCTCTTTTTTGGTTACACAGCCCCTGGTTTCTGTTTTGGTTTTGGACTTAGCTGTCTTTATATTCCACTCTCTGGTGACTGTTACCTATCCAGAAATGAGCGGGGTTAAGGCTGAGGCTTATTAGGGCTCACCTAGTCAGGCTTTGGAGAGTGAGGGGCTTGGTAGCCACAATTGGAATTTATCGAGGAGTGCCTGTGCTGGTAGAGACCTACTGATTTTGTTACAGTCTGAGGCAGGCTGTACACTCTCTCAGAGGAATTGGCCACAGTCATGGATCCCTAGGAAGAGTCGAGCTGCTTGAGCTCCCATCAAAATGTGGGCAGTAAGCTGTGCCTGATCACAGCTGGATGATAGCTGACACCTCTGGGGTTAGAACTGCATCTGTAACATTTTGTCTGCTGTCTTTGGCACTTTCCCTGGTTTTGGCTATGGCTATGGTTTATATTTCTCACTCTGGAATCATAAACTGCACTGGCATCTAATTCTGTCTGCTTGCGCTCCAACCAGTTTTCAGTTACAGAGGCCACAGTTGGGTATTTAGCCTCTGTCTATGAATACGTGGAATTAGAATGAACTGGGCAAAAATGACCTCTTTCAAAACTAGGATGCCCAATATTCCCCTAGTCTCCCTATGCTGTTACTATAGCCCACTCAGAGTATCGTCATGGCAGTCTATCCCAGTCCTCTCTCTGGGATCCAACATCAATGCCTGATCCTAAGTATGCCACCCCCATCTTTTGTGGGCACAGGCATGAAAGCTGCTTCTTGGCAAGAAAGTGGTATTCAGCATTGATCTCTGTGATGAATTCTGTGTTTTGCTTTCTGAGCACTGGTTAATTCCCCTAGTCTCCCTATGCTGTTACTATAGCCCACTCAGAGTATCGTCATGGCAGTCTATCCCAGTCCTCTCTCTGGGATCCAACATCAATGCCTGATCCTAAGTATGCCACCCCCATCTTTTGTGGGCACAGGCATGAAAGCTGCTTCTTGGCAAGAAAGTGGTATTCAGCATTGATCTCTGTGATGAATTCTGTGTTTTGCTTTCTGAGCACTGGTTATTACTCTCTCCTCTGAGGTTCTGAAACTTCCCCTGTCTTGGCCTGTGAGGCAGTTTCCAAGTGTCAGAAAACTTTTCTTTCTTCACAACTCCCTCACCAAGATGCAGATCTTAATCCTGAAATTCTTTGTCTCTTTTTTTATCTTAATATTTTGCCCTACGTCATTCTAAAGAGATTGACTTGCTTTTTTGGAAGTTTGGATTCTTCTGCTAGTGTTCAGAAGTTTTTTCTGTAGGAGTTACTCCATATTCAGATAGATTTTTGATGTATTTTTTGGGAAAGAAGGTGATCTCCTTGTCTTACTCCACCATCTTTTCTGTTTTTCTCCCTAATTCTGTTTTTAAAAGACGTTTTTAATCTACCTTATTAACCAATATGCATACTATACATACACTCCATTTTATCTGAGAAAAATTA